>JAYXIM010023226.1:0-97638 GCA_037575425.1 Anastrepha fraterculus | reverse complement strand
TATTAAATTAAAAACAAGGTAACCCTAATATAATAATATTAATATTAGTTTAATAGTTTAACAAAAACATTGGTCTAAATTATACAATTACCCGACAAATTTAATTACTATTTTATTAATAAACTACTTATTAATTACATTAACTGCAAAGTAGAAAAAATTACTAAAATTATTCTACGGACCCCTTCAGATCAATACATTAAGCCAACGAACAAACCTTTACGAACTTCCAACACCCATTATTCAAAATTGCAGGCCAATGCTCTACTGATCTTCAGCTCAATTAATATTTCAGCCTGATGCAGCATGGTCACTATTAGGATTATGTTTAGTAATCCAAATTCTAATAGGACTTTTTCTTAGCTATACATACACAGCAGATATTAATTTAGCTAATAAGTGTCAATCATATTTGTCGAGATGTAAATTATGGTTGATTATTACGAACTTTACATGCTAATGGTGCATCATTTTTCTTCATTTGTATTTATCTACATATTGGTCGAGGAATCTATTACGGTTCATACTTATTTACACCTACATGACTAGTAGGAGTACTAATTCTATTTTTAGTTATAGCTACAGCATTCATAGGTTATGTTTTACCATGAGGACAAATATCCTCTTCTGAGAGCTGCAGTTATTACAAATCTATTATCTGCAATTCCTTACTTAGGGATTGATTTAGTTCAATGAGTCTGAGGAGGATTCGCAGTAGATAATGCAACTCTTACGCGATTCTTACATTTCATTTTATTTTTTACCATTTATTGTATTAGCAATAACATTAATTCATCTATTATTTTTACATCAAACAGGATCTAATAACCCAATTGCAAATTTAATATCGATAAAATTCCATTCCATCCATATTTTACATACAAAGATATTGTAGGATTTCATTATTATAATTATAGCACTTCTATTATTAACTTTAATTAACCCTTATTTATTAGGAGACCCTGATAATTTCATCCTCATTAATCTCAGTAGACGTCAGTACACATTCAACCTGAATTATATTTTTTATTTATGTTAGCCTTACGTTCTATTCCTAATAAATTAGGAGGAGTTATTGCATTAGTTTTATCAATTGCAATCCTAGCAATTTTACCATTTTATCATTTAAGAAACTTCCGAGGAATCCAATTTTATCCTGTAAATAAAATTCTATTTTGAATTATAGTAGCACGTACTCTATTAACATGAATCGGAGCACGACTACAGAAGATCCTTATGTACTAGTTGGACAAATTTTAACAGTAGATAATTACCCCTTATATTACATTGTTACATCCACTAATTAATAAATGATGAGATAATTTAATTACTTATTAATGAGCTGAACAAGCATATGTTTTGAAAACATAATATAGAACAAAATTTTCTATTAACTTTACTAAAAATCCACTGTAATAATATATAATATATTAAAAATAATTTAACTCCAATAAAAAACAATAAATAATTTAAAGAAAAAAGGTAAAAAACACTTTCAAGCTTAAATATATTAATTTAATTATAACGAAAACTATAAAGTTCCACGAACTCAAATGAAAAATAAAGCGAAATAAAAACCAATTTCAAATAAAACAATTAAACCAAATAAATCACAACCAAAAAAATTACACAAAATAATATACTTATAACAAAAATTCTAGCATATTCAGCTATAAAAATTAAAGCAAATCCACCACTTCTATATTCAATATTAAATCCTGAAACTAATTCAGACCACCTTCAGCAAAATCAGCAGTTCACTAGTTTCAGCTAAACAAATACAAAAATCAAACAAGTCTAACTGGAAATATAATAACAACAAATCAAATATAACTTGATAATAAAAAAATCTAAAATAATATTATAACTTCCAATTAAAAAACAAAAAAGATAATAAACTAAAGCCATTCTAACTTCATAAGAAATAGTTTGAGCAACAGCTCGCAACCCACCTAATAAAGCATAATTAGAGTTAGATGATACCCTTTCTACAAAATATTCGTTGGAGAACTTGCATATTAGACTTTGAACATCGCAATAGTTCCATTATCGGCCTATCTTTTGAATAAAGTTACCCTTTAAGCAGCCATTCGAACGTAACTTAAAGCATCTGCGAGCTTCCTGTGAGTCACAATTTGTGTCGTTTGTCAAATTAAAAATGGTAATTCATAATAAGAACTAGTACGAAGCTAGCGATAAAGGAATGCCACGGCAACTAGATCTACTATTTTGTAAGAAACGGAGCTATCAAAAAAGGTATGAGTCAGAGAAACAACTGACACTTCCTAGACCATAACCGTGTGAACAGTGGAAGTCTTTATAGAATGAAAAGAAATGCCCAGTACAGATGCAATGGATATCCCTGCAGGGCAACTATATGAGTGTGCAAACATATACTCTAGTGCATACATACATTTATATATATAATTCGAGTATAAAACTGACTATTTAGTTACCTTGTTTGTATGTACATATTTAGGTAAATTTGCTTCGATTTGCCTATTTTCCTATGAATGTCAAATTGTACGCTTTCGGTTAGATTTACATAAATTCTCCATAGAAAAGAAAAAAACATATAGACATCAGAATTGCAATTACAAAAAAATATGCAGAACTTTTTGTTCTCAAATTCATTTTTATGGGTCATAATTGCCATGGTTAAATCCACTAACCGATCACTTGACCCGTAAGTGGATGAGACTTTTCGGTCATAGTGTAATATTATGCATACATATGTACATATCTAATGAATTACCAAACCCGTATGTCTTATCGCCTGATGTAATCGAGCTTTTCAACGCAAACAAATTTTTTGTTTTCCAATATTTTGAATCTTTTGTTCTCGGAGAACTCACACAAATTACATCTTACTCTACTAAGTTTTTAAAGCGCATCTTTCTACTACTAAATTATTAGTATTGGAAATGTGATCACTTGAAAATTAGCAAGGGCTTCTATCCCTAAACCCTAAGAGACTAATTGGGAGTTACATTTGATATTGGTAGCACATCTTAAAAAAATCCATTTGTTTCCAACAACAGTGGGTACACCTCATCCCTGCCCACAGTGCACCGAACGTGGAAAAATACAAAAATCGAAAGTCTTGGAACTAGGACTTTTTGGTATCATTTGAAATTAAAAATTTAAGTTAGGAAAAATTTCTAACCTATTTTGTGATAAAATAGACCTTAAATCTTAAACATCCCCTCAAATCACAGGTAATTTGTAGATACCATTCCATTTTCTCGCTTGGCATATAAAAGTAGTTCTGGTATAATATTTGTTAAAAATACATTTTTATAATTTATTATTATATAATTATTTTTAGATAATTATTATGAGCCTAAAAATATATGTCTCATAAAAAAAATTGGAAACCGAAACTGTTTTTCAAGTATTAAGTAAATCCGTGTTTGAAGTTGCAAAATCCCCAGAATTAAGAAAAGTTTAGAGACATAAAAAAAAACTCCTAAATTTTTTAATATTTTCTTTGCAAGAAATCGTTGACATTTATGACAAAAATATGCGTGATGTGCAGAATGTGTTCGGTTCACGCGATTGCAGGATTGACGAAACCACTCAACCACTTGCAGTTGTTTCATGCTCCGTATAGTTCGATAAGAAAGTGAAACCGGTACCCAATGATTTTTTTTTGTTCAAACAGTATATATATATATATAATTGCCGCGTACACCCTTTTTGGGTGTTTGGCCGAGCTCCTCCTCCTACTTGTGGCAAGCGTATTGATGTTGTTCCACAAATCGAGGGACCTACAGTTTCAAGTCAACTCCGAACGGCAAATATTTTTATGAGGAGCTTTTTCTTGGCAGAAATAAATCGGAGGTTTGCCATTGCCTGCCGAGGGGCGACCGCTATTAGAAAAATGTTTTTCTTAATTTTGGTGTTTCGCCGAGATTCGAACCTACGTTGTCTCTGAATTCCGAATGGTGGTCACACACTAACTCATTCGACTACGGCGGCCGCACAGTATAGGCACTTCTATTTCATAAAATTCATACACAATAGCTTTGTAATTCGATGAAAACCTTTTCTTTTTGGCACAGAAGCTTGGACGATGGCAATATCCGAAGAGGCGTCCCTTGGAATGTTTGGAAGAAAGATTCTGTGCAAGGTTTTGGGACTTCCTGAGGTGCGGCCGCTATTAGATAAAACAGTTTCTATTATTTTGGTATTTCAGGCATGGAGATTCGAATCTACTCACTTCCGACTGGTGGTCACGCACAAACAAATTCGGCTCATCAAACCTTATATACAGAGTCCGGCACTCGAAGTGTAACCAATTGAAAAGGTCATACATTTAGTTTAGAAAATTACTTTTATTCAATTCAAAGTAAAAAATGTGTGAAAAAAATACAAATTTAAAATCAATTTATTTTTGTTCGATATGACTACCTTTTGCCTTGACTATGGCTTTGAGACGGTCCAGAAACGAATGGCACGCTGCCCTAATGTGTAAGCTGAATTTGAGAGCCATTGTGTAGACGTAATGAAGTTCGGAACGTTGTTTTTTAGTCATTCTTACTTCGCTCGAGCTTTGTCAGACGGTGCCGAATGTGGTTGAAACGTCCATGGTCTGCCACCGAAATGTTTTTCTACCAACAGCTTCAAAGCAACCTCCAGAATAATTTCCCGATAATATTTCGCATTTATCTTCACGCCAGACTCGATGAAAACGATTGGAGACCGCACATCTGCGATTACAGCGGCCCAAACCATTACCTGTGGCGGGTGCTGCCCCCTGGTGGTCAATCGATGACTCAAATTCTCGTACGAACGCGCGGTCAAATAAGCCCTTTCGTTTTCGTTTCGATTTGTTGCTGCTTTGGTGTGAGATTATGCACCTTTTGAATCGTGTAAGGCTTGACTTTCAGATCATTTTTCAGTATGCGGCGGATGCTACGGTCAGATATTTTCAGTTCTTTCGCCATTTGATTGGCACTTCATCGGGTATTTCGCTCAAGTCACTTCTTCATTTTTTGAATGAATTCACGTGACGTTGCAGTCTTTTGATGACCACCTCCATGACGTATCGCGATGATATTTGCCAGTATCATTGCAACGAGTAATGATGCGATAATCTAAAACTTTATTTACTTTAAGGTGCTCGAGCTCACGAAAAATCGCTGGTTGTAATTTTCCAGCCCAAAATAATAGCAATCACACTTTTACGTTTGAAATCCATTACTGATTTCCTCTTTTCGCGTTTACTCTCGGTAAAATGCTTCCTTGCGCTTGTAAACAATACTCTTGACTGTCATTTAGCCAACTAAAGGCTAGCGGTGTGGAGTTGGTTACACTTTGGGTGCCGCATATACATATACTACTGTATAATTGTTGTTGGGTGTTTCGCGGAGCTCTTCCTACAATTTGTGGATGTTTTCCACACAAATGGAACGGCCTACACTTTGAGGTTTAATTACCAGCTGAGGTGCTACCACTATTAGAAAAAAATGTTTCTTATCATTTGGAGTTCCAAACTCGAGAACTACCGAATGGTAGTGCCTCACCTTGCATATATTTCGTTTCAGCTGTTGACTGTAGCACAAATTTAAAGCATTGGGTAGCTACAGCTATAAACTCTCTTACAAATTGCTAAGAACCAAAAATATACACTTTTTATAAAGCAACAACACATTCAAACAAACCAGTCGACTCGATTCAATTCAATTTACACTCTTTGATTGATTGCTTCCTTAAAATTCATGGCATTTTAAACATTTTAAAAATGGCCAAATCCAACTTTTGAAATTTTCTAAAATACTCATATGAAAAGCAGTTCACGTGAGAATCGGGATGTCAAAACGAAACAATAAAAGTGTCACTTTAGTAAAATGGAAATGAAATAAAAAAGAAATACATTGAATTACGAGTACATATTCAAGGAGAACTCATAAATGTGCGTCCGATTATGAAGAAAATTATTTTAGTTCAGTCAAATGCCACAGACACAGCGCCCATCGCACTTTTCCCATTATTAATCAAAAGCAATATGGAAAACACATGTTCGGGCACACACTGAACCGAAGCACTAACCCATGCGTACATTTTCCATATCGCACGAAAATTGCTTAAATCGCGATAGACTACAACAATAAAATGTACAGACATATAGAGCGGATAAGTTAGAGAAAAGTAGGGAAATAAAGGAGCGCAACTGACTAAGTATGAAAGTGGTAGGGTCGTCAACAGACCCGGTCACAACTACAGACATACGATACACTCACAGTCATCTCACTGCACACGCATTCATCTACTTGGACTCTTATTAATGTACCGTATTTGATATGCTCGTACATATTTTCTTGTATTGGTAATATTTTTAGAAACGTCATTTGAAGCAGTACTCGTACACTCACTATCCCGAAGGGAAGCTGTCAGTGTCAGATTCGGTGAAAGCGTTGATTGACGTATTCAAATTAAAAAATGTTGATGTTGATGTTAATGCAATAGTTGTTATTGTTGTTGTTATTGTGGATGATGGTGATGATGATGAAATTCAAAATCATTTAAGTAAATGTGTATTGAAAATTTATTTGTAAATCATATGACAACTAAAAATAAATAATTCGAATGTAATTTGGGCACGCCAAATGGCATGCCGATGCTGATGTTTATGAGTATATTTTAGAATACTCTGTCGTTAAGGTAAAACTCGGAAACTGTTTAAAGTGAAGGCTGTTTTCTGATTTACTGAAAATTTTTAATATAAATAATATCTGCTGGAAATTTGAAAGCTGGAACTTTGTTGATAATATAAAACCAAGCTAATGAGAATGAGTTGAAAATGCTCTTGGAGTTGCTGTGCGTTAGAGCAGATGGGCCACCTAAGTCACCTCCAATAAAAAAAATTGTTCAGAATCCTTACTTTGCATCATATCAATAAACGAGTTCACCTCGAAACTTGAATTCCTCTCCCAACTCTTAGCAAGCCGACCCTCAGCAACTGGACGGCTAGAAGCTGCACTCCTTCTCGTTCGTCTGAAAATCAGGTATGCGTTACCGAATCGGCTTAGATAGACATACGAGGTGTGTTCAAAAAGTAATGCGAATTTTGAATTTTCGTAGGTTATGTATATTCGAACTTCGATTTTTTTGTGGCGATATGTTGTTCGCCCATTTTGAATGTTCAGTTAATTGTTGACAGCTGCTTTGCTTGCACGTATTTCGACTCGTCCTCGATTTTTACCTATTCAAAAAGATGGATCAAACAACTTTGGATCAAATTTTGTGTGAAAAACGAAATTAAGTGCGCGGATGCATTCCGAATGTTGACTGTGTCATACGGAGAAGCTACTTTGGACCAAAGCAACGTATATCGGTGGTACAAAGTGTTCTCAGAAGGCCGAGAAGATGTGAAGGACTAAAGGGGGGCCGGACGCCCGAGCACTTTAACAACAGACGAAAAAATTGATGAAGTGAAGAAAATGGTATTGGTAAGAAGTTGCTGAGGACCTAAACATACTGATTGGCTCGAGCCATTCGATCTTTTTCAATGATTTGGGCATGAGACGGGTCGCCGTCAAATTCGTACGAAAACTGCTCAATTTCGACCAATAGCAGCATGTCATGAACATTGCTAATGAGATGTTGGACTCTGTCTGCGACTACCCAAATTTATTCCAGAGGAGCATAACTGGTGGCGAATGTGGGTTTATGGTTATGACGTGGAAAAAAAGCTCAATCATCTCAATGGAAGCTGCCGAACGAACCAAGACCGAAAAAAGCGCGCCAAGTTCAGTCGAATGTAAAAGTTTTGATTACCGTTTTCTTCGATTGCAGGGGCGTTGTGCATCATGAGTTCTTGCCACAGGGTAAAACGGTCAATAGGAAATATTACCTGCAAGTTATGCGCGATTTGCGCGAAGCAATCCGCCAGAAACGCCCCGATTTGTGGAAGAACAAAAATTGGCTCTTGTATCACGATAACGCCCATGCTCACACATCGTTGCTTGTGCGTGACTTTTTGGCCAAAAACAACACACTAATGATGCCACAGCCACCGTATTCCACAGATCTGGCCTCCTGTGATTTTTTCTTGTTCCCGAAACTGAAGAGGCCTATGAAAGGACGACGCTACGCTAGATTGACGAGATAAAGACGGCATCGAAGGAGGAGCTGAACAAGATAAAAAAGAGGTTGTCTGTAAAGTCGGTTTACTGACGATAGTTTAACGTCACAACGTCATAAGAAAATACTGATGTAATGGTTACAATTTTCAAAACAAAATTTTAATTTTATTTGTTTGATAGATATTTTGTATGGATATAGAGGAGAAGGTAAATGGAATCGCAAGGGAACAGCTCTTCTGATCATATAACTCTTTATGTTTAGTTTGAAGGTCGTCATTGGTATACCTATTATGGTACTTCCGTGGATGGATGGGGGTAGTCGTTGCTTTCGGCGCCAATTCCTCAGCTTAATAGATTATTTTAATGACTTGGTGATCAGGAACCCTTGTGAATTGAATGCTATAATTGTCGGCCTTCTCATTTAAAGATCCACGACATTCAGTAATTGTGCCCTCGCATGAGTCTAAAGCTTTCAAGGCATAGTCTAAAGAAATATATCATATACTTGCTTTTTTTTCATTGGATCTTTGATCTAAAGGGTAACGGCGATGAATGAAAGGTTCGAATCATCTCCAAATAAGTTCATCGAATTAAGGTTCCAAATATTAAGTCTCTCTTCCAGCGATAAGTGTCATTCAAAATCCCTTAGAAGCCGAGAAAGACGCACTCTGCTCCTTACTGGCTAAGTTGAGTTCAAATTTCTTACAATGATCATATCTGAGACAATTTCAAAACTGAAGCCTTTTTATAAAACAGTAATTTTAACTACATTCACACAGCTACAAACATCATACGGATGGCAGTTTTGCCAAAGGGGAATTAATTGTGGTTACGAAAGATTCAGTAAAATAACTAAAACAGAAGTCGGAAAAACAATGAAACATGTTAGCTCCCCTGTCAGAAGCACTCTGGATGCGCTCACGAAATATATGGTTTCACAAGCGTACAAGCATGCCAGAAACGGCTTTGAAGCTTAATACTTTCTAATGTTTTCAAAAAGAATGCAAATTTCAAATTGCGCGTGGGAGTTTTTACTGGCGCACCTACCAATACAGCTAAGCAAGTAAACAACTAAGAAACTAAGGCAATTAAGGATCAAAGATCAATCAGCGATGCAAGCACAATTTAAGAGCAACAAAATCAGCCTCCCATTAAAATAGTTTCACCAACGCCTGGTGGGAACATTACACATAAAACTGCAAATAAATGCTAAAGAAACTTGGTCATACCTGAAAAGCCCACAAAAAGCACAAAGTAATCAGTTTCACTTTTTCACACCACTTCACTACAACCACCACCACACCCGTATATGGTGAGTACAAGAACAATTGTCTATACGTTGACTAAATATTGCTTATTTTAAGTTGTGCCTTTAGATAATTTGATGTTTCTGGTGTTTTTTGTTGCTTTTGTTGTTACTGCTGTTACTATTGTTGGTTCCGGTGCTACAATGGCACATTAGCAGACCGTAGCTGGAAAAAGATCAGTGCCAATGACAATAATGTTGATGGCAAGAAAGTGAACTCCCAATTGGAAATGTGGATAAGTTCGTATATATAAGTAACGGGTGTTTTTTTTTTTAATATAAAAATATATTTGTCAAATGAAATGCCCAAAAATTGTTTCGCTTTTGATATTAATTTCTAGGATGTTGTGCGTGTTGGTGTGGAGAAAATGGAAGAGTTCAAAGTGGTATTCGAAATCTAACAATCGTTAATCGCGGCTGGAGAAAAACGTCGTGCTAATAAGAAAGTACTAGGAAGACTAATATCTAAGCCTGAGCGCTCCTCTGGCATTGATAAAAATGGGAGCCAGGAAGTCTGAATTTTAATCACGCAAGAGGAAGAAAGTTTAGTCTCAATACCGGGGTGATTTCTCTTAATATTCATCCTCTAAACGCAGAAAAGACATCATGTTATGTTTGGTCTCGCCGCTTGGACTCTTCTCAGGTAGTGTACGGGTTGCGCCGAGGATAGCTCTAGAGTCCAAGAGCAAACCACACTTTGCACTGCCAGTTCGTCACACACACTCAATTCAATGCCCCTGTGAATTTATACCAAATTAAGCTTAGTCGTAAGGTATTGAGAGACAAATAAGGGTAAGACACGAAAGAGAAGTCAGGCATGCGCGACTAATTTCGAATTCGCCGTCAGTTAGCCTATGACACATGCCGAATGCTAATAAGAATATAAATGCTTAGTTTCTCAAAGTGTATTACACTGGCCAGCAGCTAAGTGACGACTTCTTTAATGGTGGCTACCGGCTACCTCCGCCCGAATACCTCTGCTCAGATCCGAAAAGCTAAATTTACATTTAAAGTGGAGTTCTTGAAAGTGTTACTACCTCAAATACCGATACTTGCTCTGCACCCACGATTTACCAGTCATTCAGGAAACTATCGACGGAACGTTTGCAGATGATACCGCTGTTCTCGCTATTGACTCTAACCCCCAGAAGGCTTCACTTAAACTCCAAAAAGAACTTAATATTTTTTGACTTCAACGACTTGACTTCAATGGATAAAAGATTGGAGAATAAAATCTAATGACACAAAATCAGTTCAAATAATTGGTACACTCAATCAAGGCATTTGCCCTCTCGTGAAACTCAATAATGCAATCATAACCCAAAATAGTGTTATGAAATCTCTTTGTAAGCACCTCAACAGCAAGCTTACATGGAAAACACATATTTTCACTAAACGTAAAGCACTTGGAATCAAATTCCAAAATCTATAAGTATACTGGTTACTTAATCAACATTCTGATCTTTCTCTCAAGCGCAAGCTCTCACTCGGCAGTACTATATTAAAAGCGATATGGACCTACAGCATACAGCTCTGTGGAATTGCAGCCAATTTTAACATCGAAACACTCTAAGACTCCAATCGAAACCACTTAGAAAGATTACAAACGCACCGTTTTATTTCACAAATGCCCAAATCCATCGAGATCTCAAATTTCCCACCAAAGCTTAAGAAAAAAAGCTTGCCACATCACACCGTAAATGATTCCAATCGCACCCAAACCCTTTAATTGCAGAAATAACTCTCAATCCCATCTCCTTTAACAGTACTGTTAAATGTTAAAAAATAGATTGCAATAAATAAATGGATAAAAAAAATTTTAAGTTCTTGGTGGGTCTGGTTTTCAATCGCCAAACCTCGCCAATCTTACCTCAAGCGAATGAGAGAAGAGAATGATCAATTTGGGTCCAATGTAAGTAAGAATTGTTCAGTCCCATCAGCAATGCAGTTGAAAATTCTAAGAATTTTGGAGTAGTTTTATTTGAAACTTACGCCTGCACACACGTCCAACGATGCCAATCTGACAGCACCTCAGCCAAATTACTTACGCTTAATCGTCTGCCTGAACAGCCTATTGTACGTTCACTCTTGTTCACTCTCGAATAAACATAAAAAATGACAGATTAGAACAACACTCATATAGGATCCAAATGGTGCAACAACTCAAGTCATTCGATCATCGTTTGAGTTCCACGTTCGGTGAAGAGGGTAACAATCAACTCAGCTAGTCCTAATAATATCGTACAGGACATGTGCTCATCCAGTGCTAAATGGGTGGCGGTTCGAGCGTTTGCTGGAAAAATTATGCTACGACTCCATTTCATCGAATGGGAGCGCAAGACCCAGCAACAGCAGCTACAGTTGCAATTACGAAATGGAGATAAACTGTTTCCGGACAGAATGACAACAAACACAGACACTTGAGTCAATCACTCACAATAATATCAGACAGAAGACAAGACGATAGTTCGTAAATACTGCGCTATCGCAAATTTTCCGATGTTCCATTTCCTCCAGAACCACGTATGAAAACAATGGGGAGAGTGAATACCATCGCTGACGTAAGATCTCCATATGTCCACAAGAGAAGGACCTGGACGCAGGTACCTGGTTGTGTCAATAGACATAAACGCGGCTCCACCTTGATGAAATGCTTACAGCGGTCCCAGGGTGGAAATCAGCCGAGGAGGAGGAATGTTATAGTGTTAGTGGGAGCATGCCGCACATACCACTGGTGCGACGGCGCCTTTGATGATGTTTCTGACATTTTGATTTTAACCTCCTACCCAAACCAAAAAAAAAAAAAACAATCAACTCCAGATAGCAGAAAATTTTAATTTATAGCTGAATAAAGGAAATTACGTATTTGGGTTGGGAACCATCACATGGCGGAGGCATTATTTGTTCAGAATGTTTCGAAACTTAAAATGAAGATAACATTATCGTCACTTTTGAGCACCACAGCCAAATTGTTCACGACTCTTTGGATCACCACCAATCGTTCAAGTCTAAACGAATCCAAAAAATAATACAATATGCCAATGAGCATATGTAGTCATCACTTTATTAACCTCAACTGTTCGTAATTCAATCAAATCTTGAAATTTGTGTGTCAATTGGCCGCCTGCACCAAGTGAGTTAACTTGTTTGGCTCACTTGCTGAAAGCTTGTGAGAATCCTTTGCCTATTCTATTCTATTTGGAGAACTGTAAACCAAAATTCAGAGTGTTCGGACCAGAGCTAACGTCGGTTATGCTGGAGAAAGTGCCACAAAATCAGATCGACCTTAGTGGCATTACACGACGCAGTCTTTTATTTTTACAAAAAACCAAAAAATTTCTGGACCTCAAAAAACACCCGTTTCATTATGTCAAAGCTTAACCTATTGTTACTTTATTTTATTATGTGAATATTTTACATACCTACATACATATTTTTACTGACGTTTGAGTGTTGAGCGATTCTGCTACTTGCAACTTATTAAAAAGTAATGACATTTACGCCGAAGAAAAAAATCATAAAATCTAAAGCGTTGCCAACACCTTTCGGTTCTTTTTTATTGCCTCTTTTTTATTTATCATATTTCTAATTTTGTTGTGTACCCCTAACTTATGGTGACTATAGAGTCAACCATGAACACGTCCTCTATCTAAGTAGAACGAATCACTGATGGTATACTTTTATGATTGTGTCCAATTTTGCCAACAACTTTGTCTTCCATATTGACTCTTCTAGGCTATAATTTTTTCTGTAGATAACACATGTGGGTCCATATGTAAGTGGAAAAGTTAAAAATGTTCCATTTTCATGGTAAGGTTGTATCTTATTAGTTATTGATCGTTTTCGCACTAATTTTACTCTTCTCGAATCAAACCTTCACATTGAAATGTAGCGCGAAATGCTGAAAAATACGCCAAAAGGTCGATTCGTCGTCGTTACCAACTTGTTGTCCTCTGTCCTTCGAATACGTAGAAGAATTACGTAAACATCTTGGCTTAAGTCCATATAAAATTCAGCTCTTGTAAGTATTGAAGTCAAATGACCATCGTTTGCGTGGCATTTTTGCTGATTGGGCTCATTTAGATTTGGCATTCAGATTTATTGAAAACAGTAGTCAAAAATTGGGCTATGTACTCGTAAGCGCCACAGAATGCGGAATGAGTTTTCACATAAAAAATAAATTTACAATTCAACAGAAAATAATTTTACAATTTATTTATACGAGTAGTGAGTTGCGCGATTAACGTCGATTTACTGTTATCTCTGCTTTGCAATGATCACTTTCATTTTACTATTCAATGAAAAATTTTCACTTTATTGAACTTCAAATTGAAATATAGTTTGTTTTTTTTAAATGCCTGGCAAAAGATTATCCTTTGAGTTACGCAATTATTATATAACAATTACCACTTGGGTAAAAGTGTTTAGGAATTATCTGAAATGTTCTCGGTAACACCTCAGATAGTTTGTTATGTTATAAATCGAGCAAACAAAAAATAGGGTAGATTAGAGCAAAAGCATGCAGAAAGAGTCGAAAACTAAGACTACAGGACG
The DNA here is from genome assembly GCA_037575425.1 of Anastrepha fraterculus. Classification (NCBI taxonomy): domain Eukaryota; kingdom Metazoa; phylum Arthropoda; class Insecta; order Diptera; family Tephritidae; genus Anastrepha; species Anastrepha fraterculus. The sequence goes on along the minus strand of JAYXIM010023226.1, from coordinate 83,688 downwards.
TGCAGAACGCTTGTTGCTCCGAAAATTGGATCAAAACCCGAGGATTTCCTTGAGGACGAGTCTGGAGTAACGAGGAGTCTGGTATTGTTGTCTCTCATGAATCAGAGCGTCAAGCCATACTGCATCACAAATATTCATCGAGATCAGCGCGAAAGAAACCCGAAATGTACAAAATATAGGAAAATGCCTCTTTTGAAGAAGAGTCGCTAAAAGGCATCGAAAGAGCATTAAAAACTTCAATAATGGAGGAATGGCAGAATATACCGAACGTATACGATATAAACAAATTGATCCATTCTATGAAAAAGCGCCTACAAAATGTTATTGACACCAACGGTTATCATATAAAATATTAAATTAATCATAAAATGATGTATTCACATTATGTATTTAAGAAAAAAAACCGGTATAAAAGTTTGTAAAAACAGTTCACTGACAGTGTCGAAATATAGTGTTATTTGTTTTTGTTGCTTGAGCTGTTGTTTTTTTTTATTAATTCTCTTTAAATGCTGTGAATAAATATAATATTCATTAGTACAAAAAAGAAGTCAAAGATAAATAAAGCAGTCGAAAAATTGAATTTATTTTCTACAAGCGGACCCGACAGACTTCGTTCTGTCAAATAGATTTTGAATGTGGCAGTTTACATTTCGGCCTTAAGACTTTTTACTCTGCTGATCCTCACACACCGCCCTATCATCGTGGTGACGGTTCTGTTCAGGAGAATTAAAGAAAAGGGAACCTTTCAGAGAAGGAGACTGTTGAGTACTTTTTCTTTAATTGTCCTTTCTTCGACAGCCTCATGCAGTGCGCTAACCTAAATCCCACCAATCTTCTCCATTATATCAACAGCTCTAGCTGACCGTAGATATCTGCCTGATGTAGGTCTCATAGTGGTGTCAAAACAGCGCATTTTTGCTACTTGGAAAGTGTCATAGTGGTACTTCAACAATTTCACCTACCTACCTACTACTTTCGGGAAGCATAACCATAACCAATATTCTCACATGGTCTACCGTACATATATTATATTTATCCAAATTACTATCGGACCCGACAGACTTCTTTCTGTCAAATAGATTTTGAATGTAGCAATTTATATTTCGACTTTAAGACGTTTTTACTCTGCTGATCCTCACACACCGCCCTATCATCGTGGTGACGGTTCTGTTCAGGAGAATTAAAGAAAAGGGTCAGCTCGGGTGACCTAAGCATCTACGCTTCCACGAACTTTGGCTACCCTTTTGGGACCCACTAAAAACCCCGACTGGGATGTTTGCCAGAGGACTTCAAGCTAAGAGGGGAACTTAAAGTTCAAACCTGATTGAAAAATAATCTAAAGGGATAATGGGAACCTACAGCGGACAAATATTTATAAAGTGGGTGTTTCAATGGCAAAACATAGAGATAATTAATTATTTATTATTATTATTATTAACATGACAACATACAACAGGCAGCATACAATTGACCGTGTGAGAAACATGGGTTTTCTAGATTAATTAATATGTTTATCTTTTGTTCTTCTTAAAATATGTTTGGATTTGTTCAGCCCTGCATGATTATTCTTAGAATTTACTTAACTATTTTTATTTATTATATGTGAATGAAATCATTCCTTAACTCGTTCTGAAACTAAAACAAGAGAAAGAATATTGCGAGACCAATCAAATCTACAGCTGTTACATTTTTTTACTTTTCAATTTGGTCGGGTTCACGATATTATCACTTTTGTGGGAACGCACTAGACCCTACAAAGCGAGCACACACACATACACATGAATGCGCAATATTTGTATGGGAAAAAGAAAAGGGCTGTTTTAGGGTTTTCGCGAAAATTATTCGAATTTTTCTCGCCGTAAAAACGATCTTTGGAATTCAAGGAACATCTTAAAAAAAGAATTGTTAAGATTGGTTCTTGCGTTGTTAAGTTATGCGCTTACCAACACATTTTGCGATTCCTTTTCATATTATAGATGTCAAAATTCACTCCTGAATGTATGCCGTATATCATATTAAAAAAAATAAATGCCATGAAATGATCTACCAGTTTATATATATACCCGATATTATACACGTGATGAGCTGTTTAAACTTACCTCGCAAACTACATGCATACTACTACTACTTACTATGCCTACATATGAAATGAATCACAGAAATCTTTAGTAAAACTTTTCAAATTCATCTTCATGCTGACCGAAATGCGTTGAAAGAGATGTGTGTGACAAAATCGTTGTTTCTTTGAATAAATCATTACTTTCAAATTACGATCACTTTTCAAAAAAATTCTCTTCAATTATATATTCATTTGTACAAATGTGTGAGTGTGCAACGTCAATGGAAAGCTAAATAATTGACACATTCATCACCGTCACAAATTCATAATAATCTCACCTTTTTCTCTCAAACAAACAAGCAAACAAGCATGCATACATACGTACATATTTTTAACACAATTTAAATTCATTTTGGTATTTTTTTGCCACATCAACTAAGCGGTGTAGTTGTGGTCGTTCAACAGCGACACAACACCCCAACACACAATACTAACAACAACGTTATTCACACCATATCACTCCCGCGATTGCAACAATACAATCTTTTGTGTAACAATATGAAATCTTAATAACAATTACAAACTACAGTATAATGAGCATCTATCAGCATTGTCATTTAAGCCACACATCGCATCGTCGTATTTATGATGAGATGAAAGGTAGAGCTCAGAGGTTTCCACCGAGACCCAGTTAAGCAGATGCTCTGACATTTATCATGACGATGTATTCATATCAATCAGACAAAGCGAATGAGTATATCGCAGATGGAATTTCAACATGCACAAATATGTTTTGTAAGTATGCCTGTATGATATGTATGTGTGTATGCGAGTATGAATAAATATACTAAATATGTACACTTACATTAACACATATATTTTTCATCCGCATGCATACAAATGCCCACAAAAGCTTACTAATTTCACGCGTGTAATCCTGCCTAGTGCTACGTGATCGCAATCAATGAGATTTGTGTCCGAACATTTCATTTTGTCATTTGTTAATTGTGAATGAGTATTTTCGTAGCCGCGTAGATATACGGGTATGCATACTCGTATATACAGAATGAGTACTCGTAATATACTTACTGATATTCATATTGGTATAATTGACATTAAAGATTCTTCGGTGGAAGCTTTTAAAACTACTTTATAAAGCTAGAGATGCCTTTACCTCAGGTATTCGAAAGAGTGTGAGTGCAGAGTTGCATTTTAGAAGGAAGAGTACTTAACAAACGGCAATATTTGGCAAATAATTTGCGTGCCATCAAAAGGAGTTGGAAGTTTGACCTTTATCTAAGAAACAATGCACAAATATGTTTATTTAAAACTACGGCAAGAAAATTTGCTTTAAGGTGCTAGAAAATTACAAATTGAAGATGACTTTCGCTTTTATAAAGATAGAACAAGTCACAAATAGTGCAAGCATGGTTGATATAGGGTTGCGGAATAAGTTCATAGCGTTTTTATATTTTCTTTTATTTTATAACGATTTGTTTGCTGTCTGGCACAGGGAAGTATTCATTCGATAGGACTCTTTCTGCTCCACAAAACTATGTTAATTGTAAAGGATGGTTAAATTTCAAGGACCGATGTTGAATGTGAACCACACCTAAACGTCAAGATTCTTTCTGCATTTCATTCGAATATTTTCATTTTCGTATAGATCATACTGCAGAAAATATTGCTGCTGTTCGCGATAGTGTGGTTGAAGAGCCGTCCACCTCAACTCGTCGTCGTGCCCAACAATTGCACCTCTCACGCTCGTCGTTGATGAACATTATGCATAAAGACTTACATTTACGCACTTACAAGGTGCAATTGACTCAAAAACTAAAGCCTCTTGACCATTTCAAGCGTCGTCAATGGTCAGAATGGTGGCAGGAAATGGCAACACTGAATGACCAATTTTTCGAAGAATATAATCTTCAGTGATGGGGCACATTTTCACCTCAGTGGATTCGTCAATAAGCAGAATTGCCGCATTTGGGCGAATGATAATCCAAGAGTGATTGCCGAAAAACCTATGCACCCACAAAGAGTGACTGTTTGGTGCGGTTTATGGACCGTATTTTTTCCAAAATGTAGCCGGTCAGGCAGTTACTGTGAATAGTGTTCGGTATCGTGAGATGATAACGAACTTTTTATGGCCCGGATTGAAAGATATGGATGTGGACGATATGTGGTTTCAACAGGATGGTGCCACTTGTCACACAGCTAAAGAAATAATGGCTCTTTTGCGCGAAAAATTTGATGGCCGAATAATAATCCGTCGCGGCGATGTCAATTGGCCGCCAAGATCATGTGATTTGACATAGTTGGACTTCTGTATTTGGGGTTATTTGAAAGAAAAGGTGTACGTCAATAAGCCAGCAACATTTCAAGATGCCTCAGCGTCATCGAAAATTTGGACCATCGGATGGAGGTGTGCCGGCGAGGCCGCGGCGACCATTTGGCCAATATTTTGTTCCACACGTAATTGAGCCATACCAATATTATCATAATAAAGAGGAGTGATAATAACTTCCTAAAAAAATTGTATTTTATTCAAAATCAACACCGGCCTTTGAAACTTAACCACCCTTTATTCTTGAGTTATTTAATTTTTTATTAGGTTAGAAATGGAATACCCAGAAGGCAAAAATCAACATTTTCGACACCTGCTCTTCTTTGCTATTCATCGAGGTCAAAAAGCTGCCGAAGCTGCCCGTGACATTTGCGACGTGTATGGAGAAGGGATCATAGGCGAGTCTATAGCACGGAAAGGGTTTACAAAGTTCAAGCGACTTTGGTGACAATGACACGTCCCGCCGCGGAAGACCTTCTGAATGGGAAATGCTCGAAAAGAATGCCACGGTCAACAAGGAGCTCTGCATTGCTCAGCTACACCGAGTGAAAGACCTGATCGACATCGGCAAACCATACCCCTTCACGACAACGCCAGACCCCATGTTGCACAAGTCGGCAATGCCGCACTCCGAGAGCTCGAATGGAAGGTCTTTCAGCATCCACTGTATTCTCCGGTCCTTGCGCCGACCGATTACTATGCAAGGCGTTACCTTCGATAACAACGAAGTCCTTAAAAACTGGCTTAACACATCTTTGACAACAGACCAGAACATTTTTGGCGGAACGACATCAACAAATTTTTCGAGAGGTGGGAGAGGTTAAAAACAGCAACGGCGAAAATATAATTGATTAAAATATTGATATAATTATTGTTTTTTGTTCAAATAAAAGTCTTCGGTAAAAATGCTACGAACTTATTCCCCAACCTAATATATACATAAATGTCCCCATATTGTTGAAACTCCTGCACAATCACCGGGCTTATCGAAAATTTGTGGTCGGTTTTGAAGACAAATATGTTATAATATAGGAAACTATGGCATTCATAATAAATCTGATTTTAAATAGTCGATACTTGAAGAGTGGAACCAATTTAATGCAGAATACACAAAAAAATTGATTGACTCCAAGCCACGTAGGCTTCAAATTGTAATTGATAATAAAACATACCGAAGTAAGTACTAAATACCTTAAAATTTTGAAAATTAGAAATAAAAAGTAGCTCTTTTTTAACTGCATCATTTAAGCTGCGGCGTGAATTCTATATATGTTTTTGTATTTTTTTTTTTTGTATTACAATGAAATGAGTGGACACTTTTCTGTATTTTATGTCGATAAATGAAATTAAAAAAAAAATTAAATTTCTGCATACTCTGTTTTTCCAATTTCGCAAAATATTATGAAATATAGAAGACTTTACAAAAAATCGTATCTCTATCAAATGAAGTGGTAATGACTGTATATGATAGTCTAGCATTACTCATCGCTCCTAAGTACTTAATTGCTGACCTGGTGTGAATATGATTATTTGTCGGTAAAGTACCCGCTGCACTATTTTAAACATGAATATTTTTTTTTATAAAGTATAATTGGCACTTACACCCTTTGTTGGGTGTTAGGCCGAATTCTTCCTCCTATTTGAGGTGTGCGTCAACATGAAGTTTTTCACAAATGGAAAACCCATTCTCGGATGCCAGATGATTTTTTTATTATAACACTCTTTTGCATGACAAAAACACACTCGGAGGTTTGCCATTGCCTGCCGAGCAGCGACCGCTATTAGAAACAAATTGTTTCTATCAATTTAAATCTAATACTTCAGTTACTATAATATTTTGGAAATATGACACAAATTCCATTTAGCTCAAATTTTTCACTTTTTTCACATTTTTAGTGTAAATCGGCTTAGGAAGCTATGTGATCCGTGCATTATAGATGTGCATTACATTCGACGATGTGCTCAGCAGGTATGTGTAAAAAATTAAGACAAACATTTTTGAAACATTCTAACCCACAGATGGCTAATTTGGGAAAGGGTAAAAGTACTCATAGCAAGTGGAAATAGCGGGTTAAAAAGTAGCACGAAAGTATTTAACGTAGAATTTTATTACTTAAGGGGGAACGCCACTGTGAGAATTAAAAAAAATCGATTTTTGTTTTGCATAAATTGTTAGTATAACTACTCAAGAAAATGGGGTAAAAATTTTAAAGCGAAATTCGCTTTATTCCCGATTCTATGTGCACTTAAGTGAGCGTCCGCTTACGATACGATGCTTTTTTTCAAACGCGTTTTTCTCGAAACAGCTTTTTTTCGATACGGTGGCAACGATTTCTCGAAGACTAATGAACCGATTTTAAATTTCTTTTTTTTCAAAATTTTGTTATCGCATTGGCTATCGTTGTACGTAGCCGATTTTCACAATTTTGAAAATAACTATTTTTTTTGGGTCTGTTGAAAATGGTGAAAAACCCACATCAAAATTCAAATCACCACCATTTTGTCAAAACAAAAAAAAAACAAAGGCTACGTGAAACGATAGCCACTATTGTGTATATTAATAAAATTTTTGGTTTTTTGATTTCACATGATTATTCATTGCTGTATCGCTGCCACCAGATGACGTCATTTTTTTTTAGCTCGGTACGTTTATTTACATAAATTTGTCAATTTTCAATATTTTTTAATAAAAATTTACATCAATATAGTCTAATACATATATAATAAATTGCCTTTTGTCCGATCCTCGAATAATCATTCCTACTTACAAAAAAGAATTCTCAAAAATCGATTATTTTTTTACCCCCCACAGTGGCGTTCCCCCTTAACCGCTTTCGCGATTTTGGCGGAGTTTAACAAAACGCGCCAGTCGTATCTTTCTCGTGCTAACCGGCGCCAGTCGGAAACACCCAGTAAAGAAAAGTCCTTCTCCAACTGATCTTTCCAACAAAGGGGAGGCGTTGCTCTTCCTCTGCTACCACCAGCTGGTACCGCGTCGAACACTTTCAGAGACGGAGCGTTTGTTTCCATTCGGTCATAGCATCAGGACTCTGTCCTAATACATACGATTAGTGGGATCATTCAAAGGGCGCTAGACGAGGTTAACTCACACATAGCCTATGCCCAAGTTTTTGCCCGTATGAAACAGAACTTATGATTTTTACCACCAGATATAAGGCACCAATTTTTACACTACCAAATATTAATGGACAATCTCTCTCCTTCACCCAATGCAAAGTACTTAGGGGTAATTCTGGACTCTAAACTTAGCAGGAAATTAAACGTCGAAGAACGTTTAAGGAAAGCAGAAATTGCTTTATATGCCTGTATATGTAGGCTTGGAAAAATATGGGGTCTTCAACTTAAGTACACTTATTCATTATCGTTGAAAAGACGGTCGTACGTCTAACTTTATCGTATGGATTCGTAGTTTGATGGAAAGAAATAGGGATAGATTACAATATCAAATTACTTAGCAGAATACAAAGCTCAGCCTGTGCACTGACACCACCCGTTATTCCGATAAATGTGCATGGATGATGATAACCATTAGTACATTCAGATTAAATGAAGCAGGTCGCTGGGATGTAAAAACTCATGGTCATGCCAGATGTTATTGCGACGAAATCAGTACACTTCGGAGAGTACTGATTACATCGTTCCGACGGTAATTTTAAATTTTGCCACTCTCTTTCCATTTCAGGAGTAATGGAGCAAGGGATTCTCACTAAACATCTTCTACACTATATCTGTACATATGCCTTTAAAGTGGATTGTTGTGTGAGAGTAGATACATATTATCATAGACTTTGAATTGAAAATTCTATACGTCTTCCTAATGCTTGCAGTGTCTTCCAGGCGGAAAAACTGGCAATTGGGGAAGCTTGTAGTTTACTAATAGTAGATTACTCTTTTAAGGGCAATGTCGCTATTCTTTCGAATAGTCAAACTGCAATCCAGGCACTGCATTCGGCGACAACAGCCTCTAAACTGGTGGAACAAAGCAGAACTAACCTTACCACCTTAAGCGAAAACTATAAAGTTAACTTAATCTGGGTCCCGGGACATCGAAACATTGAAGGTAACGAAAAAGCAGATGAACTGGCAAGAGGGGGATCTTCTAAGAATAACGTTCTTGCAGAATCGGTATTCACACCACTGGGTGCAATCAAGAATACAATTTCCTCCAAATACCTCAGAATCACGGATTGTATATGAAGAGACCACAGACGACATGCAAAATTAGCTGAACGTTATGGTCCACCTACAACCACAAACAAACGTCAGCATTGATAAAAATGGAACGCCCATACGCTTGGAGACTCAAGGCGGTCATTACTGGCTTTTGGCCTATTGGGGAACAAGCAACCAATATGAGCAGCCCTTGCAACATTCAATGTCACAGTTGTAAGAAATCAGAGAAAAGGAAAAAAAAATTCCGTTTCCTCTGTAAATGCCCTGCCCTGTGGATTTAGAGAATGTTAAGCCTAGGCAAACCACTGTTCGATAGTCTCGAACGATTGTCTGGTAGTGAAGATGTGGCAATAAAAAAGTGCGGAAGCGCTAGCTGGATTCTGGACGAATCATCACTTCAACCAACCAACCAACCAACTGCATTAGGGAGATTGAAAATTCCAATTTATTAAATGTGTTTTTTATATAACTATTAAGTCACTCTGGTAAATAATTATACCGAAAACATACTAAACTGAGTTATAATCAAACAGTCATCGTTATGTGGTCGGGCTTCTTTCATAAGAGCACCTTGAAGGCGAAGCTTTGTATATATTGCTACATAATTTAATAACTTTGTTTTATTTATTGAGTACTTACAGTAAAATACGGCACACATCTTACAGCAGTACCTACTAAATTACTCCATTCTTAATTTCTTGATTTCATTGAGCATAAAATCTATTAAGTTGTTTGCAATTTCAGAACTTACCAAATGCCATCGATATACCGAAAGCTTTTAATTTAAAACCACCACAGATAGACGTGTTAATCCCTAATCCTATATGAATGGTATTCACACAAATCAAGTGTAATAGTAGGAACACAAAGAATAATGCGAATAACGAAGCAGAAACAAAAGTAAACCCGAAGGTATCACAAAGAAATCTGTTTTCAAACGAAAGGAAATAATCAATATTAGTGCAGGAGTAAATTGAAAAGAAGACAAACGGTTAGGACATAAAATTAAGTGCTCTAATACGAAACCACAGAGTTGAGGGATTTATAATAGTCAAAGGACGCAAAGCTGGAAGGACGCCAAGTTGGTTGGTAATTCACTCCTACGTTTGAAGAAGCCGTACAAAGTCTGAAGAACCGAACAAATGTGATACATATTTATGATATCTGGTATGCAATCGACATGTGTGGAGTAGTAAAGACCTAGCAGAAAGTATAAAAACAAAGAAACTATAATATAACAAATTCAGAAGGGAGAATTTAAACCCATAATTGTTGGAGACACGACAGGGATAATGTTGTAATATCAAAAAGATAATAAGTAGACAAATGAAGGGGAGTTATTATTACAATAAGTAAAATATTTACAAATTATCACCGAAGCCAAGGAATGACTTCGATCAGACAGAAATGTAACCCGATAATTGAATATTTGTAAAGCAAATATGAGCAATATTAATACGTCTACCGGACAAAAAGGGAAGTCATGTTCATACATACATACATATGTATTGGAACAGAAAAATTATAAACAGTCGTTAAACAGGAAAAATGTAGCTACCTTCGGTGGCTTAAATTGTCTTTATTACACACAAGCCGCCGCTCATACATGCAGGCATGCAAGTACTAAGTACAAAAACATCACATCCCTGTAAGGAAATCCACTGGTAACGAAGTGGTGCACCTCTAATAAATTTAGAGCGCTTGCTGAATTTTATTTCGTGACGTAGCAGACTTCATGCCTCAAAAATTCGACGATTTGCGGTGATCAGGTGAAGCTTTAAATACATTTGATTGATTTTTTTACATAAACCGATTTTTGTGTTTTTCACATTTTTATAAAGTTTAACGCCTTTTTAATTTTTGTCAAAATTTCACGTAAATCAAACGAAAACTGAGGAAGATATAGAACTTTGACTGAAGGAATTTAGTAAGGAAAACTTAGAACTACTGCCATTTTATTAGCCTCAGGTGTTACTGAAAAAGAGCAGATCATAGATTAATAGCAGGTAATCATTCTCAAGCTATACAAGGATTATTTTTTATAGTATTATTAGGACTTTTTTTACTATTCTACCATCCTATGAATATATTGAAGCACCTTTATAAATTGCTGATTCAATTTGGATCTGTCGTTCTTATAGCTGCATTTAAGCATATTTGACTAATTTCGATAGTTCTGAGTCTCCGACCTTAGCGACCGTTCTGTAGAAGTCCACAATTCGTCGTTTAATACATAAATTTGAGACTGGTGTCTGATGAAATATTGTCTTTATGTCGCAGAAATGCAGGATCGTTGGAGAATATTGTTGAAGTTCGGCACAGTGTTTGGTGAACAGAGCACTGATTTTGATGGGATCATTAAAATCATGTAGCATTGCATGGATTATTGTCAAGAGTTGGTAAGTATTTCGGCCAAATTTAAGAGCTTCCACCAGATAGTCACTTTACACTGTTCAAGTTCGGGCGCTCTCAATGAAAAACACTTTACATATGTACTTATACATACTACACACATCTATGAGAAATTGCTATCACAGTAGTCTATCGGTAGATATACCATAAACACCATTCAAGAGAGCCTAAGCTCGTTTCTTTACGCAGCTAAAAACAGTTTCAAATATGAAATTTTCAATTAAAAATGAAATATAATCATTATTTTTTAAAAGCTTGTATTTGAATTTATAAATTTGATAACTTATCCTAAACGAACCAATGCCGCCATATAAGTGGCCTGACAATGTTACGTACTGAATCCAGTGCCGAGTATATGCAGGAATTATCATTTTAGTATTTTTGTATTATATTAAGGTTGTATTATATTTACGATTAGTGGATTAAACATTTCCAAGTCACTTCTGTAAATTTGATTTCGAATTGTCATTTTTATTCTATAATCTTCTGCCGTTTTGTCTACACCAAGGACGGTCAAATGTTGAAAAAGGCGACTACTTGAAGCACTCCATATTATTCGCAGTAGAATAAAGAAAGGCCGCCTTGAATGCTTGTATCGAAAATTTTCGAGAAGACGAGAAACGAGATTTTTGGCATGTTTTCACTCTCAAGCCAGAGAAAGGTATATATCTGAAGCGCATCAATCCCTAAAAGGATATAAAATTTAAAATTTTAAAATTTTTTTTTATTCCACTGCTGTAAATAGGTATGTAATACATTAAAAATATACATGCATATTTTTTCCTATACTTTCATAAAAATATTGCGTATTAAAAGTACCTCGGATCTAATGGAAAATAAATTGGAAATACTTCTGGACCATTTAAAGCTAATATTTTAATACAAAAAAATGTAAATTAATAAAACAACGTACTTTTATAGTAATGATTTGAAAAAAAAAAACAATACATTATCTTCTAGCCCGGGTTGAATCAGTAGTATTATTGCATCAGATGCTTTAAGGGGACAGATACCTGTAAAATGTTGAAAAAAAAATTTTTTTTCATCAAATGTTAATATAATATAATCCTTTAAGAATATGTAAAAAAATTTTTAGAACGTAAATTTTGGTATTTCTTATATTATAGATCGTCAACCGGTACGACTCTATTCTTTGCGTTCGAGCGCTGGGAGATGTATAGTTACGTCGTATTCATACTTTAGACGCTTTTTTCTCAAAACTATCATCATCTTTTGTCTCTACAGCTCTTTGTGAGCTTTGGCCTGCTGCACGTGGGACCCCCATACGTCTCGAACGCTTGCGACTTTTTTCCAGTTCGTTATACGAAGTTTCATGATGTCTTCCTCTAGTTCGTCGGTCCATCTTGTTCTCGGCCTTCCTCTTGCTCTAGTGTTGAACGCTCTGGCTTCTACGATTTTCTTCTGCGCCCTCGTACCGTCCATTCTTGTAATGTGACCCAGCCATCTTAACCGCTGCGCTTTGATGAAACGTGTAACATTTTCGCCCTTTATCAGTTGATCTAGCTCGTCGTTCCATCTTATCCGCCACTCGCCGTGATCTTTGATTGCTCCGAAAATTCTTCTGAGTACTTTTCGTTCGAAGGCTTGCAGTTTTGTTTTATCTGCTTCAATTAGCGTCCACGATTCAGCTGCATACTGGTCTAATACTGGTCTGATGATGGTTTTATACAGAGTCAATTTGCATTGTCTGTTTAGTAGTTTTGATTTGAAGAATTTCGTTAACGACGCATACGATCTGTTCGCTGCTAGAATTCTTTCATCGATGGTGAGGCTCATTGAATTGTCTCTACTCAGTTTGAAGCCTAAATAGGAAAAGGATTCAAGAAAAATCGCCAATTTTCAGTTTGCCTGATGTTGGTTTATTTTGTTTGGACATCATCATATATTTCGTCTTATCTTCGTTGATTTTAAGACCAATTTTACTAGCAGCAAAAAACAATATTTTGTTTTTTTATGAAAGTAATACTTTCTATGTGAATTTACAAGTTTTCGAAAAAATAATTTTTTTGCGAAGAAAAAATAGTAGGAAGAATCGCCCCAAAATTCATTTTTTTTTAAGCATTTTATTCCGCGATTTTTTTTTCCATTTTTTTTAATTCATATAGAAATTATGACGTTAATAAACAAAACAAGATTTGGTTTTTTGTATTCAGGTCACTGACGCCGATGCTAAAATGCCCGCCGATTGGAAGAATTGAGTGTACATCCGCCATTTTAAATAATTAAAATAAAAAATTTATATTATTTTAATGTATAAACTGTATGCCAATTTTGAAAAAAATATATTAACTTCTTCATTTTAAATAATTTTTATGAAAATCAGGGAAAATATGGCCGTTTACAGGTATCTGTTCCCTTAATCATCCATCAGACGACACCTCGACCAACTTTGGTACTGTCAAACTCTACAGACAGAATGCCGCTACTTGCGACTCGCTTCTTCGTCGTAAATTATATTTTCTTTTTCCTGCAGGGATACCCACTGATATCCTTGTTTGCGCAACTGCTTATCATCACAACGCAGTCATTCACCACTCTGAAATGTATATGTGATTGTGTAAATTGCTGGCATTGGGGCAGACTTTGAAGGTCACATTTCGACAGTTGTCACAACAACATATCCCCCGTTTAATAAATTTTATAGAAGTATAGCACACGGATGTCTGAATTTATCTGTCTACATGCATTTACTAAATGTATAAGTGTGTGTACAAGTATGCCTAGAAGATTATCACCAGTTTATGGCTTCAATTCAACACACACACACATACATAAATTGAGTAATGTCGATTTGGTCAATATTCAACTGAGGAAATCGATATTGTACACACAAATTGAAAAAATTATATTTATTCAAAAATAGTTACTTCAATTACTACCAGTACAATAAAATCACGTACTTGTTGCGGTGAAATAATTTATAGCCATTCCAAATGGATTGAACGTGATAACCGCTGGTATAGAGCAATTAGAATATCATCTGCATGTTTGGTGTGTGCATGGAATAATTTTAATATGATTTTGTTATTCATAGTGGAGAGAGACCGCTCAGGAAAGTTAACAAACAGTTGCTTGTATGCCTTGGCGCAATAAAAAGAGAAAACTATATATTTTTAATTATTTATTTATTTTTTCTATTCCTTGCAATTATATACTTTAAGATGACATTTTAGGCAGAACTTTCTATATAAAAGAAAGAAGGTAAGCATTGGAGCCTGTTCTTGGTCACAAAATGCGGCATAAAATTCTACCACCGTAGCTGAACGGCGTGACTATCATTCCGAGTACGTAGGTTTTAGATCAATATAACTAGGAGGATCGATTTTCAATTGTACACCCCTCGATATTATTATAAACTAGTTTTCACCATATAACGGATGCATGACATTTTTTTTTCGATGCGGAGGATATGCAAAGCATATCCTGGGACTGTATCATCTGTATCATGTTCAATAGCCGTTTCAGCGCATTGCATGTACAACCAATATCCGTTACGCTTGAGCCTGCAAGTATCCATCACACCATCTGGCACTGAAATAAGCACTTAGTGAGTCTGATCATGGCCGAGCACTTTCGCCAGGTTAAGACTATCTTTATCCTCCTAGAACTAATTCTAAGTACTAAATCGTAAAAATCTAGGCGAAACCTCCTCATTCTTGCATTAGATTGAAATTGAAATTTGAAAAGGGGGTAGATAGTAAAGGAGGGAAGGAGAAAAGTATCAGAGAAAGAGATACGAAAGAATAGAGGCAGAGATAGAGATAGTTAGTCCTGTGAGAATTTTCCAGATTCTTTGGCAAATCTGTAAATATCCTCCAGTTTTAGAGAACGAATATTACTCATTCTCATAACATTGGAACCCAATACTCGTAGCCGTGCTCTAGCAAAGGCAGGACACTCACAGAGAAAGTGCTCAGTGCTATCCGCCTCCCTCAAGCATGACATGCATACCGGGTTCTCGATGATTCCGATAGTGGTCATATGCTGACCCCATGGGTTGGGTCCTGTAATGATGCCGACCATCAACCGAATGTCTTTCCTTCTAAGTTTTAGTAGAAAGTTTGACAGTTGTCTGTTCGGACTTGTCACAAAACACTTTGCAGTTCTGCAGCGTTCCAGACCAGACCATCGCTCTTTATGTAGATTGCCTACATAATCGCTGATCCAACTCTTGATTCCTACGGAAGTGATTTCGATTATTGGCTCTGGCCCCTGTGGGAGCACCGCTGATCCACGGTTGGCCAATTCGTCGGCACTTTCGTTTCCTTGATTACCGGAGTGTCCCGGAACCCATATATGTAAGTACAAGCCGATTTTGTCTTGCGACAGAATTAAACTTCTTCTTACATTCTTGATTGCATTAGATTAATTTCTACATTTTAAACGAATTATGTAGATATTTGAGATGGAGATCGTTAATTGTATATTTTATTACTACAGTGGTATCAATCAAGAACAAAATAATTAAACTCAAATTTTGAATTCAATTATATTTTAAGTGAGGTGAAAGAATAAAATATTATTATTAATATTAATATTGTATTTCGTTGCGGTTACTTGTTGGGGTGCAATAATTCATAGCCATACCAATTGGATTGAACGTGATAACCGCTGGTGTAGAGTAATTAGAATACCATTTCAATGTCTGGTGAGTGTCCTGAGTGTCCTCAAAAAAAGGAAAATCTTTCCCTAGACCAAGTTTTTCTTTACAAAGTGGCAATTTTTCTTTTAAAATGTTAAGATATACAGCCTGATGTATAAATCCCGGCCCAAATGCAGAATATAAATGCCACACTACTACTGACTCACCACCGTGCTTTACTGTAGGCTTCATATTTTCGGCAAGTAACGCTTCAGTTGATCTTCTCCATACCTAGGGTCTGCTGTCTGCCATCTTATTGAATATATTTCTAATTGTCTGTGGGCACCATTTTTCCACCAAATCATTTTCGGCTATTGTTGTGAATTTGGGTGCACTTAAAAATGGATCCTTTTTGACTTGCCGTAGAATATATTGTTCATCACTCGGAGAGAAAATTTTGTTATTACCAACTTTTAATCTTTTTTTTAACACTTCTATTCTCTTTGTACCGTTTTTTAATGTACTGTATGGTCGATCGGCTTCGACTTACAATTTCAGATATTTCCCGAAGCAATTTTCGGTTTTCGTAATGATGAATTACTAATTTTCACACTTCAACACTGGTTTGTCCTCTTGTTCTGCCCATTTTATTTTTTTATTATCCTTTATCAACAAAAGACACAATATTCAACATATGACAAAGATGTTTAATACTTGGGACTTTCCCGAACTCTACTTTAAAAATAACGCGAACTTAGGTGTGATTGCAACACTGTCGATAAATTAACACTATACAAGTGTGGCTTTTGCCTTGAAAATTGCCACTTGTTAAATAATTTGTTTTTATTTTAATAAATAAGGGAGCATTTCAAATTTTGCTTTTGCCATTTAATGCACTACCCAGTATACTAATTAAATAAAACCAATTCGTTTTTATCGCAATACTATTCCCCCCTATTTAATGTAAAACCAAATACCTAGGTGGATGTATGAGTTTCGCTTGGAGCTACTGTTGGTTGGTTAGAGTGGCGATTCGTTTAGATAGAGCTACTGTAGCTGCGAACCTCTCCACGCTGTGGCACAGATGATAGCAGTTCCGGAAGGTTCATTCGCCGTTCCTGAGACCATAAACCAAAATTAAAAATATTACTGTGGACTGAAATTTGGTTGCAGCAGATAATAATTCAAAATTCCTACAACTCACTCCATCTTGAACTCGTCAGTTTGGAGAGCATGTCGATGCTGCTTCCTTGCACGTTTCTGTCGTTTGTGTTTTATTTGTGATGGATATCCCAGTATTGCAATAGAGGGTCTTTCAAAAGGGAAGCCTATATGTCAGTAGTGAATAACTCCTAAACGGTACTTTTACTAATGTCATTTTTGACATTTGTCAAGTAGACAGATGTCAAACTTTACATGATAGAAAATGCGTTAAAATTATTGAGACTTATTGTAAAAATAGTCGATATTTAAGAACAACATATCGAAAAATTCATGATTTTTTTGGTATAAAAATAATCGTCCGAATGAGTGGACAATTCAAAGTAACTGATTTTGTTAAGGCTGGAAAAAGAACTGGTATTCACTGTTTCACCTTAGCTGTCGGCGTGCTCATGGTGGATATTTAAATTATTTCGTTTTTCATAATAATTGTTAAGAGCCGTATTTTAAATAAAAATAGTGAAGAATGTACATTTTTACATGTTTTATTTTAAAACGACATCAGCGCGTCTTGATATTGTTCCACAAATTGTGAGACCTAAAGATTTATACCGCCTGCGAACGGCAGATAGTTATGAGGATAATTTTTACGGCAGAAATTTACTTAGTGCTTATCGAGGTGACCGCTTTCCTATCATTTGATGTTTCATACCGACTTTGTGTTTTCAACCCAAGGCAAACGAATGGTAGTCAGGCACGACGTAGAATAGCTTAAAATAGCCAAAAAAATCCGATTTTTTGCCAATATTTAATTTTTATTTCATTTTAAAGGACGTAGAGCTATAATTGAAAGCTCTACGATCTTTAAAATAAAATAAAAATTAAATATTGGCAAAAAATCGGATTTTTTTTGCTATTTTAAGCTATTTTGCGTCGTGCTGAGAAGTGTGTAATTTAGCTCTTGGTTCTTCAAAACGTTTTATTTTTTAGTTTAGTAATTTTATTTTATATTAAACAGTATAACATTTTATACTTATATAGATATATATATATGTATAACATTTTGCCTCAATGTCTTGTGTGTCAAAAGTTTGATTATTTTTATAAGGAAAACATATATTTTAATAATTTAGTTCCTTCATTCTACTTAACATATTGTACCTTAACTAATTATGAGGCCTCAAACGCCATGAAATTTATTGCTTTAGAATCCATAATCACTCTACTAAACTTTCGAGAAATACAATTTATTACATTGAAAGTGCAAAGCCAAGTTGAGTTGTACAATAAAATATTTCCTCCTCAAGGTATTTAGTATAGACAACAACTTGTTTCACGCCCACATTCTACGTCAACACGCATCACAATTTACAACATTTTTTAATCTATTGGTGTAAAACGAAAAGCTTCCAAAAAAAGAATGAAACACCTCAGCACTAACAACAACTACCATTACTAAATACAACAGAACAGTTGCTGCTGTCCATTTGCTTATAAAAAAAATTGGAAAAATAAAGAATCAAATCGTGTTGTTCTTAATCGACAACGCGCATTGTGACAAATTAAATGAACAGTGGCGTTCAGGAATTGATGCAATTTAAACTTTAGTTATTTATAAAGCAGCAGCAGTTGTAGCTGCCTATACGGAAATAATAAAGGGTATTTCAAAAGACGCGCCTAAATGATATTTAAAAAAAAATTTGTAACATTTAGATTTTAGGTTTCACTTTTTTTATTCCAAGTACGGCTCTTAACAATTATATAGGAGAACTCACATAATTTAAATGTCCACATGAGTCTACAGGGGAGATAAAATCCGCCAAACAGTCGATTTATAAATGCCTAATTGTCGACAACGTCGAGATATCGATGTTGAATGTTGTTCAGCAACACCTTGCGCTACAGCAGCAATGTTATCAACAGAACTTTCAGTTTTTTGTCTACCAGTCCTTTTTCTATTCTCGACAGAACCAGTTTCTTGAAATATATTCACCAACCTTTGAATTGTCGACTCATTCGGACGAGTATTTCAACCAAAAAAATCACGAATTTTGCGATATATAAGAAAAACTGTTTTTAGAAGGGATAACAATAGAAATAAATTTAAAAAATGTTACACATTGTTTACTAGTGCTTAAACTTTATAAAAAAATTTGATTTTAATTTTTCTTTCCAAAAGTAGTATATAAAAAATTACGTGACACAAAGTGTAATGAAAAAAAAAGTTGCTCCACGGTCTGCTTCATTTCTCCTTGAAATGTTGATGGATCTGTAAAAAGTTAAAAAATTATTGTAAAATAAAGTTGTAGTTATAGTCTATAGAGCCGGATTTTTGAAAAGGCATGCGTTTTACGTCATAAATGTCACACTTTTATTATGTTTATACAATTTTTTAATAAAAATATCAAAAATCGGGCTCGACAGACTATAGAGAAAGCACTTTCAAATATTTGAAAAAACCCGCAAAAAAAAAATTAAAAACTGTACGAGTTATCATGTACTATAGACCGTGCCGTAGTTTCGAGAAAAACGGGGTTAAACTTTCAAGAGTTTTCGCTCGAGGTCGCGCGCCTCAAACGAAGGACAGCTACCAGTGCGCATCAAACTCTCGTCGGGCAGTCACATAACTTTGTATCTATGAGGAATTTTTACAAACGACTTCCACAGAAATACGCCTAAAACTTTAAAGAATAATAATCTGTAAAAAAATAAATCGATTTGTTGAAAATTCTGGATGTATGTAACTCCCTAATAGCCACTCCTACACTGATGCCTACATTAATACCACACTTTTTTTAACGATAGCACCCATATTGCTGCACATTTATGCAAATAAAATTTGGTGTCACTATATTTATTGCAAGCAAAATTATGCATTTCAATGTATTTTAAAAAATATATATGCATGTATGTATGTATGCATATGCACAAGTTCATTTTAACTACTTACCTTTTGAAACCTTATCTAGCTTTTTGTTTGTTTCTGCTAACTTCTTCGACAAGTGGAACGAATTTCCACGGTTGAACTTTTCTCCATTTTTTCGCATTTCTTCAGTTTACTGCCGTTGCACCTGATAAATTTACGTCAATAAAACTGTTGTTGGTTAGTAGTTAGTTAACCAAAACGTAGTAGAGTTGCCAGCAGTAGTAAAAGTGGCAACAGACCATAGTTACGTGCATCAATACACGGCCAATGGTAGAGGCAAGGTAATGCAAGACTACAAGTAGAAAAAAAAATTAAATACTGTGGAAAAGTATTTAATGCCAGTGGCGGGTATTGCTGGGCGTGTAATGTATAAATATACATACATATATGTATGCGCATAAAAATATATTTTCGTATACGTGTATGTTTGAACACAGTTTTAAGAGAAATGAAACTTTAATGTGACGAAATTGTATACTAAGTAAATCCTTTAAATGCCCGTTGAAGTACATATATATTTTTGATGAAAATATTTTCTACATACATACATATGTACGTGCATATGTACATTTATACAATTGGCGCTTACACCCTTTATTTGGTGTTTGCCGAACTCCTTATATGTGCATGTATGTATGAATATTTTCGCAATTTATATAATTTTCAGTTCGATTAACCACAAAACTATAATCTCCATCAAGCATTGCTGTTAGATAATCTAACGCAATTTCCTTTTTTCTAATTTTATTTATAGCATTTAAATCGAATACTTAGTAATGAATTGCTTGACGCACAACCGTCGTGGCGCCTGACGCAATAGTACCGTTTGAATTGAAGCCCTCGCCACCTCACTTCAATCTCTTCCATTGCTTATGTACATATGTGTGTGTGAATGTGGTGCCCCTACGCCGCTACCTTTGTGTGGCTGTCTTGTGACAAGATTGTTTATTTTCTTAGTGGTGGCATTAGTTGAATCTCGTAACGACAACAACAGCAACAATAGCTACATACTGCGCACTGCAACACACTCAACGCAAAACAACAATAACAACATTAGTCTAAAGTAGTATATGGTGAACACAAAAGATATAACAGATTATTGTGCCAAAATAAATTAATCGAAATGTTGTTTATTTGAGATATCAAAAGCGAATTTTATACATTTTCAATGGAGCTTTTAAGAAAATCAACATCAGCGGTGCGGAATGCGGCGTTCACCAATTGGACTGACTGTTAGCTGTAGAAGCAGAGAGAATTTTGTGAAAATATATTTTTTTGTATACAAATTTCGGAGGAGGAATAAGCCCCAAGGCACATTTATATTATGACTAATTCACATATAATCGAAGCATAGTATAAATCGAAGCGAGTTTCTTTAACAATTTAATATTGTACAAAACAATAAAATGAAAAAAAGCACGGAAATCGTAAGCAATTTATGTATGTAGATAAATATTATTAGCGTTTTCCAGAAAAGTTGCTTGGTAAGTGCTTTGACGCTGCATTTGATAAAAAACCATTATCTCTTCCTTAGGCTACACACATGAAAATGTAGATAAAGGCTCTTTCAAGTGTTAGTTTCTTTTTTAGCAGAATTTTAACAACCATCACTGCTCATATACTTCTTCTTCCTCTTAATGCGATTTTGGCCGAGTTTAATAAAGTGCGCCAGTCCTTTCTTTCTCTTGCTAACCGGCGCCAGTAGGACACACCAAGTGAAGCCAAGTCCTTCTCCACCTGATCTTTCCAACGCAGAGGAGGCCTTCCTCTTCCTCTGCTACCACCAGCTGGTACCGCATCGAATACTTTCAGAGCCGGAGCGTTTGTATCCATTCGGACGACATGACCCAGCCAACGTAGGTGCTGGATCGTTATTCGCTGCGCTATGTCTATGTCGTCGTAAAGCTCATACAGCTCATCGTTCCATCGCCTGTGATATTCGCCGTTGCCAACGTGCAAAGGTCCAAAAATCTTAAGCAGAATCTTTCTCTCAAACACTCCAAGCGTCGCTTCATCGAATGTTGTCATCGTCCAAGCTTCTGTGCCATATGATAGGACGGGCATGAGGAGAGCCTTGTAGAGTGTTGGTTTTGTTCGTCGAGAGAGGACTTTACTACACAATTGCCTACGTAGTCCTAAGTAGCACTTGTTGGCAAGAGAGATTATACGTTGAGAGAGCTTAATATACATAGGAACAGAATTGGCCAATTGAACGACGTTTGACTGACATCGAGAGATGCAAACCGTCTTTTCTTTTCCGGGAGTAAACATTTTACATTATGCGCTAAATCACCGATTCGGAGTATTTTCTGTGAGACCATATCAAAGTTATAATTTATGTGAATAAAACAGAAGCAATTGAAGCTTTAAAGAGCTTGACAGAGTCCAGATTGTGCCTAAATATAGCACCAGCGAAAGTTTCACACCTTATAATTCACAAATAGGCATTTTACACAAGTAGGCATTTTACTAAATACTATAGAGGATGTGGAATTCTCATTCAATTTGAATTTAAAAAAGAAACTTGAACAAGGCAAATTTATACACGGTGAAGTTACTACAGCAACAACAAAACGCACTTTATACATTGCCACAGATTTCTCTGAAAATTTATTTATTTGAAAGTTTTAGTATAATAAGAATTAAACTGAACACATTTTAATAAAATTTTAGTAATTTTGAGATTTATTGAATGTTGAAAATTTTGGTATAATTTTTTATATGAAATTTCTTCGATTCAAAAATTTGTTCTAACTTTTTATCAAACGTATATACATTGTACTCTCTTAAGGGGTTACATACGTCCAGAATTTTCAAAAAATCGAGATTTTATTTTACAGATTATTATTCTTTAAAGTTTTAGGCGTATTTCTGTGGAAGTCGACTGTAAAAATTCTCCATAGATACAAAGTTATGGTAGGAAATGTAACTGCCCGACGAGAGTTTGATGTGCTGTCCTTCGTTTGCGGCGCGCGACCTCGAGCGAAATGCACTTGAAAGTTTAAGCCCGTTTTTCTCGAAACTACTTAACTACTTTTTCCGGCACGGTCTACAGTTTTTAATATTTTTTGTTGCGGGTTTTTTTAAAATATTTGAAAGTATTTTCTCTACAGTCTGTCGAGCCCGATTTTTGATAATTTTATTTAAAAATTTTATAAACATAATAAAAGTGTGACATTTATGACGTAAAACGCATACTTTTTCGAAATTCAAAAATCCGGAGCGACAGACTACAACAACAACCTTATTTTACAAGATTTTTTTTACTTTATACAGATCCATCAACATTTCAAGGAATGTATTTAGTTTGACAGTAATCACGCGGGATGTGTCAAAAAATCCTATTGGAAAAAGTACATGCAATCTGATCACCTTTTTCATACTTTTAGATGCCATCTTATTAGGTAAAAATAACTGCGCCTTCACCAAATTGAAAACTTCGAAATAGTTTTGCTCAACATTTGGGGTTTTTGACACTCTTGAGGGCAAATAAGCAATATGAATCTACTTCAATACACACACTTTTTTATCCCAACAAAACTGCATGAAAATCATACCTTGTATCAAACAGTGCTGAAAGTCTTCTTCTGCCAGCTACTATAGGACGTGTGTCGATTGCTTTTTCGCAGCCTCAAAGTCAAAAGGAGTCAAATATTGTACCTTTCAATGTAGATTTCATCTTAGGAAGCAGACAGAAATCGCACGGTGCAAATTCCGGAAAATAAGATGGATGGTCTAACACTAGTAGCTATACTTGGCTAAAAACTCTTAATCAGACTGTGCGGAACGAGTCTACGACTTGCTTAATATTGTACGCCTAAATATCTAAAAATTGACAGTTGATCACTTTTGCAGGATAAGTGAGCATTTTATCAAGAGTCATGACTGGATTTTATAAGCTGAGAGTGAACTTCTGACAAAAATTAAAATTATTTCGTTGCATCACTCGAGGATGAACCGAAAGTGTTATGAAGTGGTTGTAAACATCATCAGCGCAATAGAAGGTGGATATGTTGATTTACTAATAAACTTTTTTTTTCAAAATACACACTTTGTAAACAGTTTTATTCAAGAAATAGGGCGTACCTGTAGCAACAATAGAATATCCAACCTCAACGAGTGCTTTTTGGTGCAACAGTTCCCCTTTAACAGATCAGATATTGCTTCGAAGCGTTTTTCCTATAAGAGGAACGAACTCCAATGTTCCTCACCCATCCTCACTAACCCAAATATGTAGTTTGCAGAATTCTTCTTACATAGGCAATGCAAGCTGAAGCTCAATAGATTGCTTCAATAAGTCGTACAGATAAAAATAAAGAATGTTCGCTATTGGCCTGTCAAATTTGCTTTCAAAGCTAAATTTTGTGGGACTCTCAGCACCTCCATAGGCTCATAGCAATCGCGACATTGAGGGTAACTGTAGAGCCGATGAACTAGCGAGACTCGGCACTAAATTGACTGATGATATAGGGGGTACCCTTACAAACATGTAAGCTACTCATCTTTAAAGAAATTGTAAAGAAACCAAACGAAAGATGGCGCAATGAAGCCACCTGCAAAATCGCCCGTCAACTGTGGCGGACTCTAAATGCTAAACGCACAGAATCTCTGGTAAGCCAAAATAAACACAGTCTTAGCACATTGATCTCAGTCATACGCGGGGCACAGCCTAATAGGTAGGCACGCCCAAAAGATGGGTGTGCAAACACATGACTTCTGTAGAACGACTGTAGAGGACAAGGAAGAGACAAACTCGCACCTACTGTGCCACTGTCCTGCTCTATCCAGACGCAGGTTTACTATTCTGGGTGAACAATTTTTTGATGATTTGGAAGATCTCCGTTCTACAGAAATCAGAGATATTTTAAAATTTTTGAAAAGCACACACTGGTTTTAGGAGAGATAGGGAAAAGCTCCCCACGCGGCATCACAATGGGCTATGAGCCTGAGTGTGTCCCACAGGACAAACGTTTCAACCTAACCTAACCTCAGCACCTCCGCTCACCGAAAGTCCGACTACGACTATGGTTGAGAAGACATGGAAATTAATTCATGATTAATACAAAATTTCATGGACTTCCTCTGTTTGACGTATTTATGTACTGTACCTACTATATGCATGTAGGTGTCATGAGGTTCACACCATCATGCGTTTGAGCGCCATAATTATGTCAAATGTTGACAAGTTAAATTCTTTGTTTTATACACTTATTTTTCAACTCATTTAATTGGGCACATATTTTATTATATATGTGAATGTGCAAATAATTCGCTTAACTAAATATGTAGTAGTTGAAAAAATAAATATTTATTTAAAAAAAATATATATATCTAAAAACAGCAACTTATATTTTCTAAAATATCACACACTAAGCCAGTACGTTTGGTAGATTTCATAAATTATTTCTTAGTACGCATGAAAAAAATCAACTAATTTATTTAGATGTCACCAAGCATTCCAAGTTCAACGCGAAACAAATTAATCAATCTTTTAAAGAGATTTGTGGATTTTCGTCAATTCCGTTGCCAACACCGTAAAATGTAGTTGGATAATATTATTATTCGAAATTTGTATGTTATTTTATAATATGAATTTTTATCTAAAAATGCTCACATGTACATACTGCATACTTGCATACAAACACTCTTAATATTCGAAATTTTCAATAGAAATTCAAGGCATTATCGAAAGAGTTGAATAATCACCTCATCCTGCGTATGTTCCCAACAAAAATACTCAAGGCTAATCTACCTCACGACTGAAGGGAACATTGCCTATAGCTTAGATGAACTGCCACTAAAGTCACACAAGCATACACACATACATGTAACTAAATAAATGAGAATACCTATCTGTAAAGGAGCGCGTGAGGTGCTGCTGCTGCGAGCGATGGCCAAATAAAAGATATTTGGTGGTGGTGAGGGCGTCGGATTAATTAATCAAAGTATGTGTGTGTGCATTTGTCTCCTCAAAATGATTTCGTCCGCATTGTTTTTCATTCCAACATCGATCAGTCATTGCAGTTGCTGTTGTTGTAGGTGTTGGTGTTCTTGCAGTTGTTGGTCGTAATGTTAGTTTGTATAATAAATAAATTTCAGATCAACCTTTCCGCGCCTGAAGACCTCTTTCGCGTTCCTTCTCTCGCTCTCGCGCGCTCTCGGTTGGCTAATTTCAAATGGACGCGAACAACTGCGTTTGTTATTTTAAAGATTTAATTTTCTATTTCTATTTTTTCTACACTTGATCTCGTTTATCGTCTTATTATTGTGCTTGCATTTTTGGTTGCTTTTGGTTTTTTTTTGTATCAAATTAATAAAGATTTTCATCCTTCTTGCTTAGGTTAACCCAAAATGCGAGGAGTAAATAGATTTCTATAAACAAAAACAAAACACCAAAAATGGTACGAAATTTATAGTATATTCTGAGCAACAAAATTGTCGCAACGCCAAATACAAACATTTATATTCTTCTAAGTAACATTGTTGTTGCCGATTGCTGGTTGTAGATGTTGGTGTTGCTATTGCTTTTGTTTGTAATGCTTTGCTCCACATTCTCCCGTTCAAGTTGCACAAAACTTTCTCCATTCGGCGGTTTGAGGTAATGAATTGCCGAGAGGATGGTTTGTGGTGTTTCATTTAATCACACCGGATACATGGATACATGGACGTCAATTAGCCTAAGTTTATTGTATAATTGTTTATGATATTTTGGGCCTAAGTACAATTACGATATTTTGAGTAAAATATAATTATAAATATTAATGAATAAAATATACAGCTTAGATTCGCTTAGATGGCGAGTAGGATGTTCCCTGCTACAGATATGAGAATTCGTTTGCACGAAGTGTCGAATTTTCATGATTAACCTATTTAGAGGCAGTGAAGTTTCTGAAAAGGGAAATGAAAATATAGTTATTTTATTTTATTTTTTTTAATATAATAAACAAAAATGTTGTTTCCATACGGGGAGCATACGGGGAGCCCTTTTGACATCAGTCTTTTCCGTTGCACCGCATACTTATATGTTAGAGTATACATATGTACAAGGTGACACAAAACTAATTATTCAATTTTATTTTTCAATTGTTATACTTTCTTACTAAATAAAAAAAAATTATACTGAATGATAGAAATCTCTATTTCGACCTTTACTAGCTCCATTGCTAGTCGGTTTGTATACGGCAGCTGTCTAATTCACAAGTGTTAAATATAATTGACGTATGACGCCAACCGCAACAATTATAAATATTCCGATTGGGTGAGTAATTTTGCGACACCGTTGGAATCGCAGATATTCACGACGCTGATAGTTTCCCAGATTCCGATGGAAGCAAAAATGAAGGTGATGTGCTTTCCACTCTTATATAGCTGATGCTGCAAATGAGGATAAGCATGAGGAAGCAACAAATTGTTTAGAGAAATTATTCATTTCATTCGAAATTCAATATTGCAAAAAGAGTATATTTTTGTAACTTTTTCCAAATCAAGAGGACACCTCAAACTTCAATTGAGCTGAATGCCCAGTAGCTAAAATCAGTTGTTTTTGAGTAATGAATTTTTGAGTAAAACCCTGTTTCGCACTTTTTGCGTTTTACTTTTTGCAAAATAAAAAATTGTCAACTGCTTTTTGGCTATTGTTTGTACATGAAGTCGCTTATACAAGTAATGACGATCATTTTAAACCCAGAATCATTAAAATCGGTTCATTTTTGGCTATGTTATGAGCAATTAAAAAAAATGTTTCTTAGAAAAATAATTTAAAAAATCGATTTTGAGCCGAATAACAAAATTGCCGATAAAGCTTGAAAAAAAAATTTTTTTCGGGCGAACAAAAAAATACGTGTCTCATTATTTTGACCAGAAAGCAACATATTTGAGTTACATCGAGTTCGAAGAACATGCCCCGAATAGCCCGGTTGAATTGAAATGGAGAGCATCTATAGCATATATGCACATATGATACATATACTATAACCAAATCATACCGTAAGTCATAAGATTAAAAAAATTACCAAAAATGTTGTTTTTCCAAAGTTTTTTTAACAAGGAAATATAACTGGTTTATCGAAATTTTATTTTTTAAGTAGTATTAAATATGAAAAAAAGTTAAGAGTGCTGAAAAAAGCAAGCAAATAAGTTTTATTTTTAAATTTGAATAAAATAATAAAAAAATGTCTCTAAAAAAATTGCTTGTAAATATGATATTAAATATATATTAGCACAAAAAAAAAAAAATTCCACAAGCTAAAAAGTCCACCAACAAAAATTTTGAATAAAATAACAAAAAGAATGTTTCTACTAATTTTTTATAATCAGTATATTTTATGCTAAAACTTTGAAAACAAAAAAATTTAAAAAGAAACCAATAAATAAAATTAAAAAAAATTTTCTCTAATAATTTTTTATAATCAGTATATTTTATCCCTAAAAAATAAAAACATATAAAAATTTAAAAACAAACCGACCAAATATGTCTTTAATAATTTTTCTCTAATTAATATTATTATTATTTGTGTAATAGTAAATAAAAAACAAAAATGTATTTTTTTATTCTGAATAAAATAAGAGAAAAAAGTTCTCTAAGAATTTTTCATGCTTGCAGTACTTTTTATCTTAAAAAGAAAATATAAAAAATTAAAAGTAAGCCGACCCAACAGAATTGTCATGTTTTTCATTTTGAATACAATAATAAAAAAAATGTTTTAACATTTTTTTAAATAGTAAATTTTATCTTAAAAAAAAAAGAAATTATGAAAACAGAAACACAAGCCCACCAAAAAAATTTAATTTTGAATAAAATAATAAAAAATATCTCCACTAAGTTTTTATATTTTTTTTGAAAGTATAAACATTTAGAAAGAGAATTACCAAACAAAATTTTTATTTTTCATATTTCGAATAAGATAATAAAAAAATTGCCTCTATTGATTTTTAAATAGAAAAAATAATAAATAATTGTAATACAAAAATTGCCTCTAATAATAATAAATAGTATATTTATACTAAAAATAATAAAAAAATATTAAAAAATATTAAGTTTGAATACAGGGTAGCAAAAAATAACTGTATACAAACTTCTCTGTGCAATTAGATGAATGTAAAATTTTTTTAGCGGATGCTCTTATTTTGTGTTTGTTGTGTGTGTTCTGAAGTACAAAAAAAAGTATTCGTTTCTGTTCCAGCTCTTTTTAAATACTTTGTGTAACGATGTCGAGTATCCGCTCAGCTATTATTAGCCCTGCATCAGCTAGGAGCACGCAACTGCGAGATAGCACGGAAGCTTGGAATTGCACGTTCATTGGTTTCTCTTCACCACAAACGATTTAAGGAGCTTGGTAATAAAGGTGATCATCCTGGAAGAGGAAGACAACGAACTGTTAACACTTCCAACAACCGAAAAATCATCAAAACAAAATTTCAACGAAATTCTATGGTCTCGATGAGGAAAATTGCTCGTGAGACAGGTATCAATCGTGAATCAGTTCGCCCTATAGCAAAAAAAGAACTTCGACTTAAGCTTTATAAACTACAAAAATGCCGATTCCCAAAAAGCTGGCCAAAAGTCGAAAAAAAAAGTTTCTAGATAGAGTTTTTTTGTCTTTGGGTTGGTTACAGTAATGCCTTGAGTAGTGAAAACCGTTCATAGCAACGTCCTGTACCCTAAGTATCCTCTGTATTTTCAGTCGCAACGTGGCCTTCGTTTGAGCATCGTATTACTGTCGATGAATAGTGAAAGTTGTACACATTTGAAAGATTTTGTAATGGAGTAAATTGAACAAAACCAAATGGAATCATCTTCGGAAGGTTAGTAAAATACGAGAAATCTTTAGAACATATCAATACCTCGACACAAAATTTATAGCTGCAGCAATACGTAGATACATTTTTTGCAATTTTTTTTTATAAAATTTGAGTTTTCAAACTGTATAGTAATACAACGCCGTCATATGCTGCTTTGAAACCTATTAAAGGTTACTCAAAAGTAATGGTTACTGAATAAAATAAGTTTCAGCTGCTACCACTTGCTAATCAGCGACCCCGAAAACATATAAATTTACATGCATCTTGATTATGTTCTTGAATATACGCTATTTCACGTGAGGGGGTGGCCAATAGGGGTGGAAGGGGGTGGATTTTCAAAATTTTAAGATCAAATTCGTAATCAGCGACCCCGACAACCCCCGAGTAAGAAATTTTAAATCAATTACTTAATTTTTTGAGTTTTGGGCAGCTTTTCGGGAATCGGCCGCACAGTGCGTCGGGCCGCAGGTACGGGCTGGGAAAAAATCGTCTTTACGGATGGGAAGCTGTTTACCGTTGAACAAGCTCACAATCAGACGGAAATTTGTCTACAGAAGCCCCTGGACCTTCGTCCATTGTTGAGCATCGTCAAAATCCGCGAGGTATGGGGTGAAATTTGCGCCAGTGGCAAGACTCCTCTGATTTTCATAGATGAAGGAGTCAAAATCAATAAAAAAGCTTATCGTCAAGACATAATAGAAGGTAAGGGTTTCAGCGGGAAAAAACACTATTTTTGGGAATTTTTTTCTTAAATATGGGTTGAGCAAATTAAAATTAAATTCAAACCTTTTGTACATTATTGAGCATACTTTTAACTTTATTCCGTAATTTTTTCATGCCGAAATACTTAAAAATAAGCCGGTGACAGACCATGTCCGGGAACGTCTGAAAAAAAAGCATTTTGCAGTGATCACTGTAGCTCGGTCGGAAATTATCTGAAACCAAAACGAATTCAAATTTAGTCAAAGTATCATTAAATCTTCCCCACAAAGTTGTCCGCTTATTTTTTTCTTAGTTTAAAATTTTTTGGCGGCGGTCTAAAGTGAAAACTTCTATTTTCAACGAAAATTTACGCCATTTTGTGGGCGGGAAACACCCTCATGCCAAAAAAAAAACGAACTAAACGTTGGAGGGAGGCATTTTATATGAAGAAAATGTGTGCCAAATTTGGAATGAATCGGTCAAGTACTTTTTAAATGGCAGTGATCACCGACTTTAAAAAAGTAGTTTTGAAAAAAACGCGTTTAAAAGTTTGAGAGCCCGAACGCTCGCACCTGTCAGAGCTCAGACGCGAGACCAATTGGACAATAACTCCAAAATTTTTGCTCAGATCGGCTTAAAATTTTGAGAACATATTCTTGAAATGTTAAGCAATAAGATAAGGCAAAACAAATCGATTTTTTGAAAGTGCCAACCCTTACCCCCCTGATTATAATGTTACTCGAACATTGTCTATTAAAATTTCACAATTTGTTTTGAGCTACTATCAATTACAAATTTTTTTCATTAAAAAATGTTGTATGCACTTATTTTTTGTCACCCTGTAAACTATAACAAAAAAAATTTTCTCTACTAATTCCCTTATATTTTATGCTAAAAAATTTAAAATGTAAGAATTTGAAAAAAGAGCTAAAAATATTGCACTTCGAACAACTCGGTACCTTAATTTTCGACACAGCAAAATATATTTATTTGTTTTTTTTTTCAGAGTTTTTGTTGATATGCAAAACAAATTTTTAGAAAAATTTGCGACCATTTCCAAAATTCTTTAATCACTTGATATGCTACTCGTATATGGGTGCCTAGAGTAATGTAATAAAGTGCATAAAAGTGAAAACAATTTAAGGGTGTATTCTAGTGTAGAGACATGAATTTGAGGTGTTCTTGCGTGTTTGTTATAAATATAAAACGAAAAATATTTTTACCATCCATTTTTTTACCAGATACTTATAAATCTTCTAACAATACATCAGATATTATGTCAAACGTTTTGCAAAATGTAGTTTTGAGAAAAACGCGTTCAAAGTTTTCAGACAAGACCGATCGGAACCGATGCCATGTCGCCAAAAAGACTATAACTCATAATAGGAATTTAAAATTTAATAATACGAATTAAAAAAAATTCTCTTAATGACATATTCTTAAATTCCTAAACTTTGAAAATATGCAAAAAAAATTTAGATTTTTTCAATATTCTACACTAGAATACCTCCTTAACTCTTTGTAATTAGCTACCCCTGTAATACTCACCCCAGGATGCCTATTTCCAAGTATATTTAAACTTAAAGTCGTACATCGAGTCCCACATTTTATGCTCCCCAATAAAATGATATGTCTGCATATTATTTTTTGACCCCATCATCCGCCTACTACCGTAGCGTTCCACCCTGACCCCAGCCGCAGCAAATAGTATTGAGCTGAGTATGCCAATTGATTTTGTAATTTTAGAATTATTAAAGTGGATTATTTTTCATTGCAATACAATGAAAGAAACCACCTAAGTGCACAGAAAAAGACTACTTAGTGTATTTTTCATAACAAACATAACATAACATACATACACACACATGTATGCACATATACTCGTATACACCTATAAAGCATACACATAAATGTCAATGGTATTATTTTTATACACTGTTCGGCATTTAACTTAAATACTTTCGTATGTTCACAACTGTCAACAGAATGACAATATAATACTGTATTTATTGTATTTTTATTTTATTGCATTATAAGTGTGTATGTGTGCACTGTATGTGCATACATATGTACATACAACAAGTGCTATGACAACCTGTACTTGCAGTGCACTCGTGCGATTGGGGCGCTATAATGTTTTAGTATTTGTTATTTAGTTTTCTTGATTTTTGTTTTTTGCACTTTTCTACTTTATGTTTTTTTCCGAATGTGAAATGATATTACGCAAATGCGATACCTCAATGTCATTATTTGTGTCATGTGGCAGCTACAAGCACCCATCTACATTTGTAGGTACATTAGTAGATAAGTGTACTTGAGCATGTACATACATACATGCATGCATGCAAATAGGTTTGTATGCGCAGAGGTAAAATGTAGTCGCAAATATGAAAATATACTAATTATTTGTAGTTATGAATAACGACATTTTTAGATTTAATTTAATTTAGTAGTTGCAGTATTTCGTTCATAACGTGTACCATATAAATTAATTAAAAAAGCAATGAATTAATGGGCTAATAACATGAATACATATGTATAACATAACATATATACTTACATAGTTACATATATATACTTATGTACCTTCTGCTCAAATATGAACGAGACGTTATCAATAAAACGGTCCGCGGATTACACATGGCAAAAATAAATTTTTGTTTTTTGGTAGGACTGTTATAAGCTTACATAGCAAATTTCAGCGTGATATGTCACATAGTTTGTTTTCTGTTCTACTGTAAACAAGTCAAGCTCGAGTGTGTTCTTCGAATTTAACGATGGTAATTCAAAGAATTTGTTTGAAATTTTGTTATTCCAATAAAATTTCGGCTTCAGACGCCTTAAAAATGTTGCAGACAACCTATGGGGACTCTGCTCAATCGCGTGCACGTGTTTTCCAGTGGTACAAATCGTTCAAACAGGGCCGTACATCGGTTGAAAACTTGCCTCATGAACGTCGTCCAGCAACATCAGTAAACGACGAAAACATCGGAAAAGTAAAGGAAATTGTGCTTGAAAATCGCACAAATCGCAAAATCGGTTAACGCTGAATATTATTTAGACGTTTTAAAGCGTTTGCGCGAGAACATTCGTCTTAAAAGGAAGGAATTGTGGGACAACAAGTCATGGTTCTTGTATCACGATAATGCACCAGCTCACACATCACGTCTTGTTCGCGATTATTTGAACAAAAATAATGTTAATATCGTTCCGCAAGCACCGTATTCGCCTGATATGGCTCCATGTGACTTTTTCCTGTTTCCCAAGCTCAAGTTGCCGCTCCGTGGAAAACATTTTGAGACAATTGAAGTCATAAAAGAGAATTCGAAGAACACACTCGAGCTTGACTTGTTTACAGTAGCACAGAAAACAAACTATGTGACATATCACGCTGAAATTTGCCATGTAAGCTTATAACAGTCCTACCAAAAAACAAAAAATTTATTTTTGCCATATGTCATCCGCGGACCGTTTTATTGATAACGTCTCGTTCATATTTAAGCAGAAGGTATATAATTTACGCTTATATCATTTTTTGGGTGTTTTTGGCCGAGCTTCTTCTCCTATTTGTAGTGTGCGTTTCGATGTTGTTTCAAAAATGGGGGGACCTACAGCTTTAAGTCAACTCCGAACGGCAGATATTTTTTATGAGGAGCTTTTTAATGGCAGAAATACACACGAAGGTTTGCCATTGCCAGCCTAGTGGCGATCGCTATTAGAGAAACAACTTTTTCTAAAATTTTCGTGTTTCATGCACAGAGATTCGATCCTACGCGCTTCCGAATGGTAGTCACGCACCAACTATTCGGTCACGGCGACTATGCATACATACATAAATGTAAATGTCAGTATATAATCCCAGTGGAGATTAGTTTATCTGATGCACGCAAAAACACATTGTGAAAACCCATTAACTTTTGAAACAAATAAAATATTAAAAGCTATTTTTCTTCAAAATAAAAACTACACTTACGCATACATGTGCACATATTTATTGGAGAAATATGGAAAAGAAAACATTGAAAAAGTAGGATATTCTGTGCTTTTGCTTTATTTCGGCGATGAAATTAGCAAAAAAATAATTATTCGTCTATAAAAAATATGCGCTTCGGTCCGTTTTCAAGTCAGTTTCATAATTCCGCGACTGCAGAAGTTCTGCAATTTTTGAAAAAAAAATTCTCTTGCAAATAACATTTTTGCAAATACATGAAAAGGTGATAATCTCTCGGTGACAGGTCGGGATTATACCTCTAACCTCCCTAAGCTCTTCGGGTCACTTGGGCGACGTTAAAGCTGCTTTGTGTTGATGGAGCACATAAAACAATTCCTAGTTGCCAACTCTGGCTGCTTTTGCTTGTTTGCTTGTTTTATTTCCCTCAGTTGCTGGCATTAGAAGTCCAAGAAACTATCTTGGCCGTTATTTTGAGCTTGGTGATCCTTCGAGCCAGCTCCGAATGACATGTACAAAATCCTTTGCGGTTGTTTTTCTCGTATGAGACCAATTTTCCATCGCCAGTAACCATAAGCTTCGGTTTCGTTATGTTTCAGAAAGTAATATCAGGTCTCAATTCAGTTCGAAAGGTTATTTTACGCCAATTGTTGTGACACCCATACAACGAAATTCATCTTGGAACCAGACTTATTCAAATGGTTTCAAACGGTTTTCGGGCCATTCTTTAGTTTCTGAAAAAAGGAATAAGTTCTCACTTTTCAACGCTTCTCCCTGCTTTTCATGATTTTATCGAGACCTATAACCAATATAGATATATAACCGGAACCCAGTCATTGCAACTAAAGCTTTGGTGTTGTATTTTTATAATCGTGGAGTCCCTTCATATTTGTTTTTAATCAATACCCATCTCCGTTAATATCTTTCACCAGCATAGAAATTTTACACTGCTATAAAAAATCTGACCACATGACACCGACAGGATATTGACGTACTTCTGCGTTGTTGTTGTTGTCGAAGTCGTTGAGTATTTTTACTTAAATAATCTTAATTAGCGACTAAAAAACGGCACTTATTGCCACTGTTCTCATGTGATGTCTTGTTTTTATTTTTAAGCCCGGCATCCAGATATAACAGCAAATTTTTGATCTCTATGTCTAAGATTTCATTAAATTGTTGTAGGAAAGGTTTATCAAATGAACGAAGTCTTATTCTAGCTAAACCTGGATATACGCATAAATTATGGAACAGGCTTTCGTTCACCCTTTCCGCCTGACAGCGTCTGCAGATGGTATTGAAAGGCAGGTTGAGTCTGGTTTTAGTGACCTGTAAGGGTTGCAGTAATACGTGAAAGGTTTAAGCTAAAGCATCCTAACAGATAATTCGTTCTCTAGATGTTGTAGGGCGACCATGTTTTTGTTGTTGTAGTACATGTAGTTCATTGATTCCACTATCTTTCCACTTAAGCATATCAGTGTGATGCAGTGGATGTTCTTATTGTATTGAATGCGATGGCAACTGTCACCGCCTCTGGTGTGTCTAATGCCGAACCTTTTCTTGCTAACTCATCTGCTTTCTCATTACTCTCTATATTCCTGTGTGCGGGAACCCATATCAGTGTAATTTGAAGCCAATGACCAAGCAGTTATAGTTCCTCAGTACGCTGTGAAACTACATAGTTTGGATGAAATGGAGTTGGTAGCTGCTTGATAGCTGCTTGACTGTCTGAAGAGATAGTTACTCATGCACCAATTTCTTTTTAGTGTTTCGGTGATTTGCAAGCTTCCCTTATTGCTAATAGTTCTGCCTGAATCACGCTGGCATAGTCAAGAAGTCAAATTGATTTGGATAAGTTGAGCTGTTCCGAATAGAGGCCAGCTCCTACACCACAGTTCGTCTTAGAGCCGTCAGGGTAGATTTCAAAATCGAGGCTACTAATCACTAATCACTTTCTTTTTCTTCCAATCGGCACTCGGTGGAAAACGTACCGTAAAGTTTTTCTTCAAGCTGAGGTCGAAGATTGTAAAGTTTGATTTGTTTTTGAGCAGTTCGGGTTCCTGTAGGACGATCCTTCAATGACCGTACAAACTTGTTGTCCAGCTTCCTATATCTCTGAGTTACACCGCACTGCATCTGGCGGTTGTTTTTATGTAATTACTTTGGTTGAAGACCCCATTTTTTATCCTACATTCTCTTAAACATGTAAAGCTCTATACTAACTTTCTTCACCCTGTTTTGTACACTGAGTCTCCAGCTGAGTTTGGGATCAAGGATAACTCCTAAGTATTTTATTTGTTGGGCTAGCGTAAGACTAACTTCTTTAATTTTGGGAGTTTTAAGTCTGGTATCTTGGTTTTCTTAGTGAAAAGCATCAGTTCTGTTTGGCTTATACTGCAATTAGGACACCACAGAGTAGTGGGCTGGTCGTGCCCCTCCTGCAGGTCTTCCCCTAATATTAATCACCTATGCAAAGATATCCTCCCTTTAGGAATTTGAGAAATTTTCTTCAATTCCATATGGTAATTTTTGGTCAGCTAACTTTTACATGAGAAATCGATTAAGCCCAGTCCGACTTCTGTTAGCGAACACATTCTTCTGATTTGCAGACACATCTGTATCTATTTTATACTAAATAAGAGTGTTCGAATTTATGATTCTGGTTTTGTTGTCTGGCGCCATCCGACACTTGCATTGGAAACTATGATATATTTTTCAGAAATTTTTATGTGTGAACCATATATTAGTTTTGCTTACAGTGCCTTTAAAGATTAATCTCAACCACGAACATTTTCGTGCCAGACAAGAATGCATCATTGGACTACAGCGAGCAAGCACCATCCTTTAGCACTATAAAAACTGGTACAATGAATATTCTTATAGACGTTGTTCGCTCACCGACAAGTTCCAGGAATCACGCCCAAAATCTGTTGTTGTGCCAGAAAATATCGGTGTTGAGCGCGAAGTAATTGAGAAAAATCGTCATGTCACTTAGCGTGAGATTGAGATATCCTTATACAATAATATAACGAGCATTAAGAAGATTTTGCGGGATCACCTTGTGGATCACACACAATTTAAAAGATGTCCTGAAAACGCGACTGGACAAACTGCTTCGAAAATTGCAAAATTGTATATATCACGAAAAATCATAAAACCGTTTTCAGCAACCAATGTTCATTTTCTTATATTTAAGCCAGAAATATAAATAGCAACCCTCGTATAGTGAAGTAAAACCATCAAAGTTACCCACTTTTTAGTTGTAATGCCGCAAGAATCTGTAAGTAGGTAACAAGGCAGAAATGTTCAGAGCATTAAAAGTAAAAAACAAAAACATAATAACCTTTGTAACCTCTCCTAACGGTCACCTCTATAAGCCGGACAACTCCTTTGAGCGGACATTTTTTCTATACCAAATCTTATGTATCGGAAGAAGCTACCTTTTTTTATAGGGACACATCTCTTATACGGACAAAATCGCACTGACGGTGAGTGCCCGCTCAAGAGAGGTTTCACTGTAGTAGAAAAACTCAATACACAAGAATCCAGAGTCTTCCGATTTCTTGCTGCTCCTATTAAACTCGACTAATTTTATGATGCACTTGACATACATATAAAGCCTCTATTAGTGTTCTCTTCACTCATAAAACTTAATTTTATATTAAAATATTATTTAATAAAAAATTTATTTAATGTAAGGGAAAATACAGAAAAAATGTCATATTTTTTAGTTTAATACTTATTTGACTTTTTGACAACTGAACTTGCTCGATCTTCATCAATTTTTCCCCCCAGGCGCTTAAAACATTGTTTTATCGCCGCTCACATGTCACTCATGCTCAGACAAACAGCCAAGCATATACTATAGTCAACAACTATGTACCCAGTGACAAGTTTATGTTACTCCAATTTCACTGAATTCTCCTTCCCCCATCACAAGCAGCACCAGCAGTCTTAGGGTGCTGCTACTTCCTCTGTCAGCATGGCATGTGTGGTATCCTCCTGATCTCATTTTAATATTTGATTTTCAATATTCCTCACTATTGTTTGTTATTATATGTATTTCGTTTATTTTTCAACTGTTTGTCACTTAATCAATCACACACCAACACATCGTATGATTGACAGAAAGCCATTAAGCGCGAAAATAAGTTTTATACGAATGCGAGGAGCAGAGCAAGAAATTTCTGCTGAAAATTAATAATAACGCAGATAGAAATAAGTACATACGAACGTACATGCACATATGTGTGTATCCATATACGGCACACACATACATTCAGGTACACGCATTAAATCATGCATCCAGCCATCCATACATTCAATCAACCAAACGTTGACTTTCGGTGGCATCAAAACTAAAACGAGCAGACAACAAAATAAAAAATAACAAACGGCATCGAACGTTGAATGATTTGTGCTAAAAATATAAGATAATACATACGCGTACAGTGAAGAAAACCTGCGGGTATATAAAAAGTTTAATACAAATGAGAAAAATATGACTTTTGTATTGCAGTGAAATTGAATTTTGAATTATTTTACACATACATGCGTACCACTGCAGTTCCTTACATGTATGTGGAATATATTTATACAGTATTGCGCAGAAAAGCAGCACTTTCATACCTACCATCTCTTCCTAGAGCGTTAGATGGCGTACGAAGCATTGAAGATTCAGATGTTTTTTACAAAATATAGTAAGAGTCAGCTTTAAATTAAATGAGATTTTGATATAAAAACCAATTGACTCGAACTATATAACTTCGGCAACTTTTTATTCTGTTGAAACTTTTTTCATTAAAGGAATTTTAAAATTTCATAATTTATCTAATCGAAAAATATAAATATATACCATATATCGAAGAATAATAGAAAGAAGATTGCCCCCTCAGAGAGTGCGTGACGTCACGGTTTTCCGAGTTGTGCAGAATGGCCAACCATTTGCTCTTCGTAATGAATTTAGTGCTCTTTTATACCGAAAATGCGAAAATTTCGGAGTTTCGTGTTTGTTTCTTTTTTTTTTAATTTAAAGCTACCGAAACTTTAAGTTAAGAAACACTGTATTATTATAGAAAAAAAGGTTAAAAAGGCCACAAAATACCGGAAAATACTAAAGAAACCATACTGACATTTTTACAAAAAGAGTACCTTATCTAGCTACATAACCTCAAATATAGCAAATAAGTCGTTCCCTTAAATTAAATTGTACATAAGCATAACACATTTATGAAAAAACACGCACATTCTAAATACAATTTGTCACGCATACAAAGTTCTTTAAGTGATTCAATAAAAATTTGGTGTTTTATTTTCTTTAAATGGGCATTTTAGTGCATTTTTATATCCAAAGCTAGGCAACACTGCAGTAGCGAGATAGAGATTTGACTGCCGAAAGCAGAAGAACACCAACAACACTAGCAATCGCGAGCAATGCCACCAGATGTTAAAAAAAGTAAAGCTAAATAAAACTGAGTGAATTATTTAACTAATTATTAAAAAATGTATAAATGTACAAAGTTATAAACATTACATTTTAATTAGAAGAGGCTAGAAAAATGTCATGTAGAAAGAACTAAAACTCCGAGACTAAATAACAAAAAAAATGCTAAATCAAGTTACGAAAATGGTAATCTGGCTATACTGGTGCTGAAATCATGTAACTCGTTATCAAAGTCGCTGAAAGCAAAGTAACAGGATACGATATGCGCCATCTCATTATTCTTTCCATCATGCCATATATCTATATATATTTTTCAAAAATATTAAAAAAATTTTTTCAAAAATAATAATATATCTATGAATGTGTCAATGAAGCGGAAATGGTTAATTTCAGAGACTTTTAATTTTTTTCATTATATGGAATTTTAAATTTTATCACTTTTAAATTTCTAAATAATGAACAACTACCACGAAAAAAATTATTGTTCTAATTTTGTATGGTGCAAAAAATGGTGCTTGCTCGCCGTATAATGATTTCAGTTCATCGATGCATTTTTTGGCAGTTAATCCACGTCGAAAATGGTGAAAATAATCGGACGAAAATGTTCACGGTTTAGTCTAATTTTTTGCCGAGATCAATTTTTAAAGCCACTGCACACTAATATGGCTCACACATCAAAACTTTCTGAATGCGTTTATGATAAAATATGTCACAGTTTCCATTGGAAATGTTAGATGATGCCTGACAACACCAGAAGTGTGCAAGGCCAGAATTATTATCATGGGAACTGCAAGGCTAAGAATTTAATGCAATTAGGCAAACTCATGATGCATGTTTTAATGATTTATTTATTTTATTTTATTTTATAAAGGTTTATATAACAATAAAATTATTATACAAACTGAAAGTAGTTCAGCGCTAGCATCGGAGGCTTTTGGCTGATTTATTTCGTATTTCTAGACAAAAAAGCGAATATAAAACACGTAGTCAAAGTTTTTTATATATACACTTCGTAAATATCAAAAAAAAAAAAATGAAATGCATTATGATGAAAAAGTTGCAATGCTTTTGCACCATACTGTACAGTTTTTAATTATTAAAAGTTATACTCGTGCTTCTTCTTCAAGTGCACACCCCTAAATGCAGCAAATAATTCTGCGCATAAGATTTTGCTTGTATGTACAGTATGAGTGCGTGAGTTGGTGGCGTTTTTGCCCCCGCAGCAATGTCATAAATCAAAACGGATTCTCTTCTCCCCTATCAATCTCCTCTCTCTCTCTATCGACTACACATGCACCCCCAAGCATTGCAGTCATCATTATGAGCCTTCTAGATCGCCAACATCGAAGTCGCACTCGTAGCCTTTTTTTCAGCCGCTGCAGTTGCAGATCTAAATTTAATGATCCACAACTGATCGCGCTTCGTTTGACCGTTCACACAACAACTCAGCAGCCGTGGCTAAGGCTATTAAAAATGAAATTAAATTGAAGACTTGATATATTTGGCGCGCATTCAATCAAAATTTTTATGGCAGAGATTAACGATTAAGGTCATTAGCCGCACTGCGGTTGAGGATCGCTCAAAGAAAAGTAAAAGGTTTTATAGCAGCATTGAAATGATATTTTCAAGATGTTATTCATTTCTTGATTTTTTATAATTCTTTTTCCATTTACTTGGAACTAAGGGTTATTATATGTAGAGCGTTACTGCAGTATTGATCAGCGATTCTGGTGTAATCAGAGTGGATTAATCAAATTGCAACAATGTTGAAGTTTTTCGATTCGGGAATTTTTGGTTCATTTTGTCATGAATTGTGGGCAAACAGTTGAATGAAATCTCCTAAAAAGAGGAGAAACAAATAAAAATGGCAATTTAATTAGCACTCACACTGAACTTTTGTGGAACTATGGGAAGTTTGTTAACATTTTAACTACTACGTTGGCGCATTTGATCCATATGAAGAGAAGAAGAGAAAAAGCGTAGCGGTGAGCAGCTGCACTACAGCTGCGATAGAGGTGATGCTCGAGCTGATTCCGCTTCACACAGTTAGTCAGCAACCAGTCAAGCGCACCCTGTTTAATATGACTAGGGAATGTTTTGCTAAAGGAAAAGTGATCTCATTAAAGAACAAAGGATCGTTAAGCCTGCAGCTCCCACTTGCCCAGCTACCCAAGGATGATATCACTAAAGTAAGTAAATTTAAGAAAAAAAAAAATTCTTCATCCATATGGACAATAAAGTACACCTGCTCTCGAAAGGAAACTTCAAGAACACTTAGATGGTTTGAAGAAAGCATAGGCGCTGGATTATGTGGTCTCAAAACAAAGCCTTCTGTGCCGATGGGTGGTTTTCCCAGCATCTTCCAGGTGGAAGTGTATGCCATCTGTCTATATGCAAGGATCAATTTAGATTGACACCTCGAGCGTGAGTGAATTGCCATTCTGAGCGACGATTAGGCGGGACTCCATACTTCCATACTTTGAAGTTAAGCCCTCATTAGTCCTTGAGTGCATCAAAAAATTGAATTTGCTAGGAATGCACAATCGCAATCCATATGCACAATCAAAATCAAAAAAGATTCAAGCAACTCATAACCCTCCCTAAGGACAAATTGAGAATGCCCACAGACATTTGCCTAAAGACAAATTGAGAATGCTTTTAGACATTCTCACAGGTCACTGTAGATTGCGCAGCCAGCTGCACAAGCTTGGGACGTGGTCCACTGACGCCTGCCGCTTCTGCGACCAATAGAGGGTTAGACCTCTTTGCCGGAAGAAGAGCTCACACGCTCAGCCCAACTTAGCTTCATCTTCGCTCTATTGGGAGAGCCAGATTTGGATGAGCTGCTGTGATGAGTAGAGGGCACAAAATGCCGTACGTCGAAGTGCAAACCTCCTTTTCAATCATCCATTCATATCTGAATGAACAAACTGCGCGTAACGTAAAATTCGCTAATTATCTTGAATGAATTTTTCCGCGCCTTTTTCACATACATATTTAGTTAATAAAAAGCAAAAGCAAGTATTAAAATATTTTATTTTTTATACAAAAATGCATATGTATATGTTAGTATACATGTACATATATGCAAAAATGCTATTAATATTTTTATTTTATTTTAACATTTAAGATACATTCATGGATATTATTTTGTGACTATTAGCGCTCAAATTAATGAATATATTCTTTTTATAGCCTTAATTCTTTTATTTACCAAGTTATACGCTTAAGGTTATGACTCCATTCAGCGTTTGTGAGTTTGCAGACCCTCCAACATCATCAACTCCACGCGTTCGGATGGTGTTGGCTTAAGTTTGCGTTTAGTGGGTAAAGTGAGAGAAACAGGCACACGAAATCAATTACTAAAACACACAGAAATGCAGAAGAATAACAATAAAAACTAAAGCAAAAACTGCATTCAAAATACTCGTAGAGAAACCTTGTGGGTATATTTATTGCAGCATTCAATTCTTTCACTTCATTTTTTACCCCTCAAATTAGTTAATTATAGCTCTAATCTATATTCATAATTTTCTCATGTTCTCACATATCGACTTAGAAACGAGGTATGAATACTTGTACATTATTAATGACTATTTAAAGGGCCTTTTATCGATTACAACGCAGTTGTGAAGTGAGCTACAAATTTATTTCCCACGAAAAAATTGAGAAAAGGGAATAAAATGAAAATAATCACAAGATCAGTCATCAATAGTTAAGGTGAACATGACTGCCTTCCATTTTTGTTGTTCTTATCAAAATTATATCTGTTCATAATAAGCGCGGCTTGTGCCAACCTTCAAACCTTTTATGCGAAGGAAGCCGCCCAAATGAGAGTTCAATTGAAGATTCAAGTGCAGATGAATTTTGCATAAATACACTGAAACCTATTTGCTGTTTCAAAGACTACTGACAATTTTGAGTATTTTAATTTCGGAAAAATTACTACTATTCGAACAATCCTAACAAATAAATTTGAAAATTCTTCGAAAATAGTGCCAAATGGTCACTTTGGCCCGTGTGGTTAGCTTTGGGGTTGGCTAGCAGCGCAAAATTAATTAACCCATTTTGTTTTTGAATACATTTTTTACTAGCTCAAAGAAAATAA
Organism: Anastrepha fraterculus; assembly: GCA_037575425.1. NCBI lineage: Eukaryota > Metazoa > Arthropoda > Insecta > Diptera > Tephritidae > Anastrepha > Anastrepha fraterculus. The sequence goes on along the minus strand of JAYXIM010023226.1, from coordinate 39,986 downwards.
TTTTGAATAATTTTGATACTTTTTTTGAACCTTTGCATTTTTACTGTTAAGTTGAAAATATGATATCTGTCAAGTGGCTGCCCCCAGTGTTGATGCACATTTGTGTACGTTTTATCGCATTTTTCATAACTTTGCACAAGATTCCGGGTAATAACAGTTCGCATTGCTGTCGAATATTCTACTTAAGGTGTGCGCATGTCTGAGGCTTGTTGGCATGAGCCCGCGACTTCCAGTAGCCCTAAAGAAAGAAGCCTGAAATGGTTAAATCGGGCGATCTTGCTGGCCATAACAAATCGCCAAAACGAGAGATTACGCTTCCTTTACAATATCTATTGTGGTCCGTGTTGTGTGCACTCTCACACCGTCTTGTTGAAGCCACATGCTCACCAAGCTCGCTCATCCAATTCCGGCAATAAGAAGTTACCTGCAGTGTTCGCCGATGACGGCCGCAAACATTACGGCCCAATTACTTCTCCGGCCGGAATCCCGTAACACGCCGTGCCTTTAAGTGGACATAATGCCTCTTCATGCATCACAGGCGCATTTTCAGTGCCCCAAAAACGAAGATTTTGCTTATCGACTAACCGCTCAAGTAGAAATGCATCTCGTCGTTCATGATTATTTCCGAGGCCAAATCGTTCTCTTCTCTTGTTGAGGTTGACAGTAATTGCACTGTTGCACTGGGTGCACTTTGTACGGGAGCGTGTGTAAGTCCTTGACTAAGATTCACTGTATGTATGGTGATGCCCAATTGCTTAGCCTGTCGTCTGATTGATGTTTCTTCGTTCTCAGCGACATCCGCATCCACAGCAACGATACCATGCTCTGCAAAGCCTCCGCTGTTTCAATCTTTTCGAGTCAAATTCAGCCCAGTCTTTTCGGTTAAGCGCCGGAATATTGGCCCAGTTGGCGTGACATAATTAGGAAATGAGCTTCGATATTCACACTGCGCCCACACCACCGACAAAAAAATCGACAAAATTACTCCGCGCTCTTGCGGAGTATAGCACTCTATTGCGCTGTCTGTTTGTATACCCAAGTTGTCTAGTTCACATGTATGATTGGCGTATCATACGACGCCATTAGCAAAAATTAAAACATCTTCCGGTAGGGTAATTAATTTTGCGCTTATATAAAAGTCTTCGATTATATTAAAAAAACTGTGTACGTTATTCACTTGAGTGTTTTACATAAGGTTAGACATCTGTTTTTTCTGGTGCAAGATGAATGTTTTTTCCATATAAGGATCTAAATCTATTGCAAAACAGCCGCAAGGATTGGATTGAAATATTTATATAAAATATTTTATAGTTAACGGTAAAATATCAGGTAGTATTTAACCTGCCTACATCCGCGCTTTGGCCTGTGAGACCGATTAGCAACACTCGCGCCCAATATTTTAAACCAAAAAACCATGTTATTGGGGTCTTTGGTAGCTTCCCTATTCATGGTAAACTTTAATTTAAATGCGCAAACAAACTTCGTACAAATTGTAGGTATTACAAGAAATAGCATAAATAAGTCTGTTAGAACGTTGCGGGTACAAGAGTCACATTTTTTTGTAAGTAATATTTGGAGTATTTCAAATTATTTCTACACAACAAAGTGGGTAACCAAAACTAAAGGAAATGGGATGCCTTGCACAACCCAACTTAATTCCCAGCCATTGCTTCTCTTTCGACTTTTACTGGACTTTCGTGTATTGTCTCTTTGTCTTTTGAAGTTTTTGAAACAAACTGCATAGTGTGAAAAGGCTAGGCAAAAGTGAAGGCTAGAAAGAGGCAATATTAGGTTAGGTTAGGTAGTGATGGTTGCCCAGAGAGTGGGCCCACTTGGACGAAGAAGTTTGGTTCATCCTTTGTGATACCATTGCAAGGGGGGGAAAAGAGGTGAAGGAAAAAAGAAGACTAAAGGGAAAGGGATGGGGAAGGTTGAGTGTTTGTGGACTACGAACGGCGACTAGTCTTCGGTTGTGTTAACCGCTTTATGTTGTGCACTTTTTGATATCAAGACGTGCTATATCAGTAGATGCAGAAAAGAAGTGAGAACCAAGATGCTTGAATCTTAGCCCCGCGAGAGCTGGGCAGCTAAGGAGCAGGTGCTGAGATGATTCCACCTCATCCTCCATACAGCTGACGCAAAAAGGACTCGAAGTAATTCCGAGTCTCACGGCATGTATACCCCGCGGACAGTGCCCCGTGAAGATGCCCACGAAATTTGAGCGATGCGATTTTGTTATCCTCAGAATATCTCTTAAACGCCTCCTATCCAAACGTGGCTAGAAGGACTTCGCGACCTTACACGTTCGTGTACTTGCCCAGCGCTCGCTGAGTTGCAAAGCCCATCCTTCCAGGAGTAGAGCGCAGGTTGTCAAGGCGATCCCGATCCTCTCCTTTCGCGGGCACACTACCTCACAGGTCCCTTGTCTGGCCAGCTCGTCGGCTTCGCAGTTTCCAGTAATGTCACTGTGACCAGGTACCCAAATTATCTTTATATCCAAGAATTCTGATGCAATCGAGAGCGAGATCAGGCATTCCCTGGCCAGTTTCGAATGCACAATCATAGAGCATAGGGCCCTAATTGCCGCTTGGCTATCGGAGTAAATATTTACCTTCTTAACAGTTATTACGCAAGTAAGTAGCCAGTCAGCTGCTTCTTTAATTGCGGCCACCTCTGCTTGGAACACACTGCAGTGATCCGGTAGCCTGAAATTGAGTTTGAAGGCGAGCTCTTTGCAGAATACTCCTCCTCCAACCCTACCGTCCAACTTCGAGCCATCCGTGAACAGGTTAACTAGGCGCTGTCCCGAAGTGTTGCCCCCGGTCCACTTCTCCCTTGGTGGAATGTGGGTGGAGAAAGTTCCGCAATATTAAGAAAAAATAGGTAAACACAAATTTGAGACGACAAATAAATGCGGTGGTTTACTACAGGGTGGGCCATATAGCGTTTGCTTTTTGAACCACCTATTTTTTCGAGAATGATAACACAAATGACATGTCAAATGTGTTCATAATTTACTTAAAGGATTGACATTTACGAAATGGGACGCTATACGCTTGAACAAAATTGGGAAATATTGAAAACCTATTTCCAAAGTGGTGAGTCTTCTTCTTCTTTTCTGATTTTCACAACGGTGGCTACGTCAAGAAGCAAAATTGTCGGATTTGGGGCTCAGAAAATCCACACGTTACTGTAGAGAAGCAAATGCACCCACAACGAGTCACTGTTTGGTGCGGTTTTTGGTCTGGCGGCATCATCGGGCCATTTTTATTCGAAAATGAGCGAGTAGCCGCGGTTACAGTAGATGGCGAGCGTTACTGTGACATGCTCAACGAGTTTTTGTTTCCAAAAATTGAAGAGGATGACATGGACGGCATTTGGTTTCAACTTTTGGCTACCGTTTTTGAAACGAATAATCAGCCGAAATTCCGATACCAATTGGCCGCCTCGGAGCTGTGATTTAAGCCCGTTGGACTATTTTTTGGGGAGCCGTTAAGGACAAATGCTATGCGAACCATCCAGAGACGATTGATGCTTTAAAACACGAAATCGAAGTTGCCATTCATGAAATTGGAGTCCAAACAATCGAAAATGTGCTTAAAAATTGGGTTAATCGAATGGCCTACTGTAAAGCCAGTCGTGGCAGTCATTTGAACGACATTATTTTTCATTCATAAATGACAATGTTCAATCTTCAAAATAAAAAAAAAGTTTGAAAAAATATTTATTAATTGTTTTTTTATAGCCGATTCAAAAAGCAAATTTTACAAGGCCCACCCTGTATTTGTATCCGTAACACAATGAACATGTCCAAAAGCGATACAAATTACTGTATCATTCACTCCAAACTGTTGTTCGGCCGATATAAAAGTAGTTAAATAAAATTAGTACATTTTATTTTTTTGTTATTTTGTGAGCTTTTTCAGCAAACAAGTAAAACAACGAAAACCATACAACGGATGTGAATAATAAATGTTTTTGTGTTATTTTCTAGTTCCGACCGTCGCATCGCGCCGCTTTGAAAACGAAGAGGTGAAAAAACCTACAAAATTCAAATCTAAAGTTAAATATGTTATGTTCACTTCTAATTTCATTGTTAATCTATGAGCATATGGATAACTTAACAGCTAGTTTGTAAGTGCATATGTATGTATGTATGTATGTATGTGTGTATGAAAGTATGTATGTGTGTATCTATGTGTACTCATTCAAACCAATTTGGCATATTAATTCCTAGTAACGAACGAACGCTTTTGGTAATAATAAATACTTTTACATACTTATGACACTATTTGACAGGAAATTTGTAGAGTTAAGTCAATAGCGATGACAGTTTTGTTGTAGTTGCATTCTTTTTTTAAATAATAATTGTGGTAAATTTCAACGAAAATAGCGCATTTGTAAAGTGACAAGCGATTTCACTAAATATAAGTACCTACATATATACACGAATGTACGTTGTTGTTGCTTTACGTGTGTGTAAATCGTAATGCGCAAAAAAGCGAATGATTATATAGGAAAGTACAAGGAAAAAAGAATTCTCAACAATTTTATTTTTCAATTTATTTACTATGGTGCAAGCGTACCTATATATATATACAAACATACATATGTGCATATATATGTATTTTATTGTTGTGTATAATAATACCTAAATGTATGTTGGTAAGTATGGTACAAGTGGAGCGAAATAAGAATACTGGGCTGCCCATATTCGACGGACCCATGTGTTTTTTTTAAATCAAAGAAAAGCACAATTTTTTTGATGTTCACGATAATAATCATTTTATTTGGTTCAAGTAGATTTGTTGACATCACTTTTTGAATATGATATCTCTCAAATGGCCGCCTTGAGCCTGCACGGCGTATTGTGCCCGTTTTGCAGCATTCTCCATAGTTTTAGCTAACATTTCGGCTGGAATAGCGGCTATTTCCTCACGGATGTTGTTCTTGAGCTCTTCTATGGTCTTTGGCTTATTAATATAATATAAACCTTTAATTTTAAATATCCCCACAAGAAGAAGTCAGGTGCCGTTAAATCGGGCGAACGCGGTGGCCAGTCAAAATCGCCATTTTTCGACATCAAACGACGAGGAAACAATTTCTTCAAAAAATCGATTGTGGTGCGAGCTGTGTCTGGTGGAGCGCCGTCTTGTTGAAACCAGAACTGCCTCATACGCTATCGACGAATAATTGGCATCACAAAAGTGGTTATCATATCGCTAAAACGCTCCTGATTGACGGTAACAGCTTGACCATCTTCATTTTCGAAGCAAAACGGCCCAATAATCGTTTTCGCACTAACGCCGCACCAAACAGTGACCTTTCCGTCGTAAAGAGGTACCTCTTGAATTTTGTGAGGATTTTCAGTGGCGTAAATACGACAATTTGCATGTTTACCGTCACATTCGATAAGAAATGAGCCTCATCGGACATGATGATTTTGTTCATCTTCTTCTTCTTCTTTTGACTTCTTTTATTGAATGTAAATTTCAACAATTTGGGAGCGCTCGCGTGGCGTGTACTGTGCCATGGTAAAAATCTGCTTGGACTGACGCTTCCAACGCGGTATGTCATTAAGCGATCTGACGTATCTGTCAAAAGATATAGGGTTGCCAGATGGGTCCGTCGAATATAGGCAACCCTGTTGTCATTCGTTTCGGCCTGTGTTTTTAAACAGGGCGAATAACACTCGCTTATTTAATTATTAATGCAAATTTTGCCATAATAATTTTGTGCTTATTTTGGAATGCATGCACGCCTACGTTACGGAAATTTTTTATAAAAAATTCAGCAAAAAAAAATAAAACAAAACTAAAACTAAAATATCGACACTTACTGCCTTGCAGGGGAATACTTTACTGCTGAATTGATACAATTCTAGTAAAGTTTGGGGTTTTGACCTGTTTGATGAAGTAGACAAGGTAGGTAGGTAGGTAGGTAAAATGGCAAGAGTGCGCCAAGCACACTTCAAGTAGCACTTAAGTGCCGTTTTGATACCATAATGTGGACCATTACCTGTGCAAAGAAAAATTATTGGGAAGAGAAAACCTTCTACGGCCATCCAGTGCTGTTGATGTAGTGGAGGAGAGAAAAGGGATCTAGGCTGGAGAATTTCTTCAAGTCGTCCCCAAAGGGCATGCTAAGGAATCTCAAGCCTCTAGCCGCCAGAGCCGGACATTTGCAGAGAAAATGTTGAACAGTCTCTTTCTCTGTAGGATTCCCACAGCTTCTGCAATAGGGGTTGTACGGAATTCCAAGCTTCTCCGCATGAGTAGCGATCACCCAGTGACTAGTGAACAACGCAATGAGTTTGGAAAATGAATGGCGGGGGATTCCCATCACCTTAAGCGTTCTATTTCTATCGTATTGAGGCCATAGTGTTTTCGGAATAGCGCACGATGAGACAGACCTTCATCTGTTTTGCGCTTTTCTTAGAAAGAAATTGTGTAGTTTCCCTTTAACAACGGACAATGGGAGACCGATGCCTGAGAGGAGGACAGCTAAAACCGGTTCTGTCGACCCCTTCCTGGCAAGCTCGTCGGTAATTTCATTTCCCTCTATATTCCTGTGCCCAGGAATCCAGATAAAGGGGATGTTTCCTGCTCGGTCGAGATGTTTGAGTTCCTCCTTACAGAAGTTCACCAGAAGAGAGCTGCAACACGGCGACGACAGTGCCTTGATGGCAGCTTGGCTATCGGAAAAAATATTAATGTCCGCCTCCCAACAGCGATCTTGAAGCATTTTGCATGCCTGCAGTATCGCGAAGACCTCTGCTTGAAAAACGCTGCTTGTTTCCGGCAGTTTAAAGGAGACCGAATTGCTGGCTGATTTAGAGAAAACCCCCGCTCCCCCCACTCCAGATTCAAAACAAAGGTACCTATATCCGTGCCGACTCTCCCCTCTTTCCAGTCTTGCCCGCTCGGAAAGATCGCCCTAGCACAACCCTCAAAACACCGTTTAAGGATGGATAGATCAGTGCAAAGAACAGGGGGAAGGAAGGGGAGATGTACTTCAAGATGCTAATATGTCCTACAGGAAATTGTCTCCAGAGGCCAAGCTCCTTCAACCTGATAGTGCTCTGAGAAGCAATGGATTTAACCAGCAGATCCACAGGAAGTAAGTGCAGAATAACGTTGGGATAGTAGTTTTATTGAATCCTTTTAGAAACTGGCTTTCCAAATAGTCATTTGTATACATTACAACTTCCCCTCAGACATATTCATTAGATCTTATTTGACTATAATGCTGCTATACTGCCACATAAATTGTCCAAAATTATCCTATAAAGACAAATCTTTTTTTGGGCAAAAGCAGTTCCGAATTTGGAAAGAAAATAATAAAAATCTAACAGACAGCTGATGCCCGAAATGGGTTCACTTCGAGTATCGGACCTTCTAGTATTCCACAGTCTGCTATCTGATTTACGATATGTGGAATACTAGAAAGACCGGCATTCGAAGTGTAACCACTTCGTGCATCAGCTGTCTGTTAGTTGGCTAAATGACAGTCCAGAGTATTGTTTACAAGCGCGCGGAAGCATTTTGCTGAGAGTAAACGCGAAAAAAGAAAATCAGTAATGGATTTCAAACTTAAAAGTGTGATTGCATTATATTTGGCTGGAAAATCACAACCAGCGCGTTTTCGTGAGCTCGAGCACCTTAAAGTAAATAAAGTTCCTGTTTATCGCATCATTACTCGTTACAATGATACTGGTAGCATCGTTAAACGTCAGGGAGGTGGTCATCAAAAGACTCCAATGTCACGTATTCTGAAAAATGAAAGTAGAGACTTACAAGATTCAAGAGGTGCATGATCTTACACCAAATCAGCAACAAGCTACAAGTCCGACTTTAGAGAGCAAAGGAGTTGCTTCGCTTGGCCGAAAGCGGAAAATTTCTGAACATTGTGTTTTCAGATGAGAAAATTTTTCAAATTGAGCAATTCGTAAACCTCCAAAACGATAAGATTTATTTGACCGACCGTTCATACGAGAATTTGAGTCATCGATTGGCCACCAGGAGGCAGCAGCCGCCACAGGTAACGGTTTGGGCCGCTCCAGCCGTTTTCATCGAGTCTGGCGTCAAGGCAAATGCAAAATATTATCGGGAAAGTATTCTGAAAGTTGCTTTGAGCAGATAAGAATTTCGGTGGCAGACCATGGTCGTTTCAACAGGACTCGGTACCGTCTCACAAAGCTCGAGTGAATGCCAAGAATGGCTAAAAAACAACGTTCCGAACTCCATAACGTCCACACAACGGCTCTCAAATTCACCAGACACGAAACCGATGGATTATTCTCTTTGAACCATTTTGGAGAGGAAGGTCTGAACTAAAAGATGCACCAGTCTCGAGGCGCTGAATAAAACCATTGCCCGCAAGTGAGCCAAAATACCTGCAAGTCACATTCGGGCAGCTTGCGATTCATTTCTGGATCGTCTCAAGGTCATAGGAGGCAGGCAACGCAAAAGGTGGTTATATCGAGCAAAAGTGAATGCATCCTTGATTTTGTATTATTTTCCCACATTTTTTACTTTGAATTGAATAAAAGTAATTTTCCACACTAAATTTATTGTCCTTTTAACTGTGAGCTCGACGAACAAACAAACAAATTGTGAGAAAAAGTTTTGAAAAGTACTTGCGTATACAAGGACCTGGGTCATAAAAAATCCTTAGCTGAAGGAATATTTGTTGATGATTAAAAGCTGACTTCAGTCACTCCAATTTGAAAAAGCGGCAATAGGAGCGACAGTGCGAATTACAGGCGAATTTTCAAATTAGCTGCTTTGTCTAAGCCGTTTGAATTTGTTGTCAAAGACAAGTTATATTTTAGCGTAAAACGTCTGATTAGCTCTAGACAGCATAGTTTTGTAGTTGCAAGGTCTACGTTATCTAACTTATCAGTTTTTTCTGAAGATTGCCACGCAGACTTCCAGAAGGGATAGTGGAGGAGTGGTCGAAAATTGGGGTCAACTATTGGACTTCGTAAAACGTGCACGCGGTGGTCATGCAAAAGAAATCGAATTTCATACTTAAATGTATATGTTCAAACTCGATAATACAAAAAAAATTAGTTAAAAAAGTCAAACCGTTTGTGTTTTATTCAAAAAAGTTCAAAAGTTGAAGAGCTTTTACTGAAAACCCCTATATTAGGTAAATAAAAATCTAATCAGTTGAAATTTGAGGTGTTGGTAGCTAGTGCTGTAAATATATTAATTTATCATTTTAATTATAATTTAATAAATAAATAAATAATAATAATAATTAGAGGTCCGGTAATTTTAATTAGTTACCTTAGAGTTAATATAACAAATACAATTATATTACAGGCGAGCAAAACTATTTGTGATTTATAGCACGAAAAACGAATCATCATTTTTACTTCGCAATTATACACTAGCAGGCCTTCACAGCAATATCCATAAGCAAAATGTGTGTAATCGCAATGTTACGACCGATACATGCGAACAAATATGGAGTAAATTTCAATCACCAGCAATCACATAAGCAACAAAAACAAAAACCATGGCAAAGCCCCGAACCTACCACCACAAAAAAACTCAACAATTCGAATTGAACACGCCCCTGATGATGAAGAAGACGTTGAGCGTGAGCAGCAACAAATATGTGAAAGGGCGTATTTTAATATAAAGATACGAATAAGGTAAATGAGAAATAAATAACATATATAAATGGTTGCACACACACGCGCATACGTGGCGCATGTGATTATTCTGATTGAGACGACGGCGATGCCGGCCATATATCGACGACTTCCACTCAGACGACAGCAATAACGATGATAACTACCGCGCGCATATACTGGCCTCCTAGGTAAGACAAGGATAGCGTCTCATGGGCTGAGCCGAGAGTAAAAGAGAGAGAGCTCGCGCCAACGATATCAATGCTGCAATATACCATATGCAGAATATGCTCGTATCAAGAGAGAGCCCATTTTTTTCTTGATATTGAAACGATACGATTGTAATTCCACCACCTGCCAGGCGGCAACAGTAGCAGCAGAAAACAACCAACCAACAAGCCAACACCCGACGGTCGGATACCCAAAACAAGTTCGACGATGACGAGCAGCGCTCCAATAGCAGAGAAAATGTAATAAGAAGAAGAGACAGCAACAAGCAAGCAATACAGCCAACAGTAATAATAAAACACAACATTTATTCATCCTGAGGTTGTTCTTGTTGTTGCTTTGGTGGTGGTACAGCTGTTAGAAGTATATTGGAGCGACAGACGGGCAGCTGAGCGTCGCATACTGCACGGGGATTGGCTGCGCCTCTAAACAATAAGCCAACAACAAAATGCAATAAAAAACCCCTTAATGATTGCGCTGTGTGCGCGAGTGTGTGTAATGATAGTCGTGTGTTGGTGTTTTTGTGGTGGTTTGTGGGGTGATTGCTCGGTGGTGGCGGCACGAGGCGCGAATCATACCATATACATATATAAAGAGCAGCTGCTGACTGTGCAGTTAACGCGCATGCAAGCGGTGAAGGGCATGTGGAGATCTAATAAAACGAGTGAGTCTCCATGCCAAAGACTAATTGGAACATTCGAAACAGCAATGAAATATTGGTTGCTACAGAGAGTGCAAGAGAAGAGCGAATAAACCAGCAACATCTTAGGAACAACTATTGTTCCGCTGCTCGGCGCAGTTAAATGATTGGAATTGGCACATTGATGGCATCGGCACGTGAATGGGAGAAGTGGTTAAGGTAAAGGCAGCGAACATTTATGAAATCAACGTTCTCTGGTAAAGGTGGTAAAAAATTTAATAATAATTCATGCTCTGACTTCTTTTTTGTGTGTTTTTGACTAGCGTGCATTTTTATTGTTGTTTGCTATGGCGCTATAGATTTCAACGCGCTCTCTCTCTCATTCTCTCTCCTCTATCGTGTGACTTGTGCATGTGCTCCTTCACACTCATGCGTTTGCTCTTATTACTGGTGGTGGTGGGGCAATCAACATTTTCATCAATTAATGCAGCCGCTGTGATGAGCCAACCGCAACCTCAAGCGATCTAGCTGAGCGGCTGAGCAGCCGTTTTCCGTTTTGATTGCTATGCATGTATGGTGTTTACTTTGTCATTGTTTTTGTCATTGGGTGGCTTGTTTTTCATTGAGCTATCGTTTGACTCCTTCTCGCCGTTTGTTGCGTGCGCTCTTTTTTTTACATTTATTTCGCTCGTGTATCCGCATTTCTATACCTACTCAATTTCAATTCGAATCGAGTGCTGCCGCGTCACGCCATCATCGTCAAACCAATTCGAATTGAAACGTATCAACGTCGTCGCGGCCGCGGTCTTCGTCGTCGTTGCCGCTCTTCCAATTGGATTTTCTAAAGTTGCTTCGCTGTTTCATTGTTTTGTTGGCCATTCTCATTCGTGTCTGGATCTTAGCTGCTCAAGCAACGGTGTGTGGTTTGTTTTTTAGCCAGCGGGTTAATTCGATTTGCGTCCCTGTCGATTGAATAGATTTCAAACTTTTGAAAATCGCATAGAAAACAGTTATCATCCGATCTGTATGGAGACAATGAATATAGAAAATTCAAATTTAAATAAAAAATGCAAACACGGTTTATAAATTAAAAACAATAACAATGTTATGAAAACTTTGTGAAAGAAAGTGAACAAAAAACCAACAAACATTTTTTTCAAGAATCTCAACAAAGTCGTGAAAAGTGCGGATAGACATAACGGCACGCAACAGCTGATCGGCATAACAGCAGCTGACTTATAAAATTGCTATATTTTCTCTGGTGATAGTAAATGAAAGAGAAATGCAAATAAACAGCGGTATAAGTGATTATTCAAGCATAAACATCAATGGGAACATCCCGATAAATAGAGAAGTAAATAATTAGAAAAGGTGATTGGCTACATAGAGAAGTAAAGTTAAGCATTCATAAAGGAAATCCAAGGAAATCCATACTTGACAAAAGGAATAAAACTATTTTGAAACTTATAAAAATATTTGATATATCGGTAAGTGATATTAAACAGTTACAAAAATTGCTCAAAACGCGAGAAAAAATAGTGTGCAATATAAAACAACAATAAAAGCAGACACTGCCGGCCGTCAAAGTCAGCACATGCGGTGATAGCTGCATAACTACAGTGGAGCAGCCACACCGGTGGCAGTGACGTTTACGAGGCGCAGCTTCGTTGTTTCCGTAATCACAGGGCGATGCTTTTGTAACGGTATACTGTCGCGCAGTCTTCTTATTGCTCACTGCTATTGAAACTAACGAATGACAGCAGACGCTCGCCAACAATAACAAGCGCGGAAGGCAATACAACATTACCATTTTTACCTGTGTGTGCGTGTATGTTCTGCATAGTTCAAAAGTTGGCTTTCGCAAAAATTAACAGTTCAACACAACAAATCGACAATTGTAAAATTTTAATTCATATACACTTACAAACAAACACGCACCGAAGAACGATCAGCTTTCGCGGTGTATCGATCAAAATAACATCAGATTTCAAGTAATTTCGAGTGAATGAAAACATTAAAAAAAAAATTAAACTGCTTACATGCAACTGCAAATATGTACGTTTGTATGTACACGTGTGCCTATGCAAGTTTTTAAATAAACTTTGAGTGATTTGCATAATTCATTTGAATTTCCATACACAAATAGTATGCGAGAGTGTAGGAAAAATATTTTTTTGCGCGCGTGTGTGTGTGCGTAAAATTATGGTGTAAAAGTGAGCCTCAAAGTTCAGAAAAACATAAAGAAGGAAAAAATTCCTTAAGTAAATGCAAATATATAATATGGATTGTACTAACCGCCGTTCAAATCAAACTGAAGGTGACTCGGAGTTAGGCGACAATTTGGTAAGTGCTGTTTTTGTATTTCTATGTTACCGGAATAGGGATTTACAAGTATGATACATAAAGTGGAGAATATCACATAATAAAACGGCTCAATGAGTAATGCCTACCATTGGTTTGTCAAAACAAATCATGGGGTGGAATATCGTTGATTTCGTTTCGGGTGTTTGGCCGAGCTCCTCTCCCCATTGCGGCAACAAATGGAGGGACCTACAGTTTTAAGTCGACTCCGAACGGCCGATGTTTTTTTATAGTTTGAGAAGCTTTTTCATAACAGAAAAACACTCGGAGGTTTGCCATTGCCTGCCGAGGGGCGACTGCTGTTAAAAAAACTTGTTCTATAGGGTGGGCCATGTAAAATTTGCTTTTTGAATCGGCTATAAAAAAAAACTAATCAATATTTTTTCAAACTTTTTTTTTTATTTTGAAGATTGAACATTTTCATTTATGAATGAAAAATAATATCGTTCAAATGACTGCCACGACTGGCTTTACAGTAGGCCATTCGATCAACCCAATTTTTAGGCACATTTTCGATTGTTTGAGCTCCAATTTCATGAATGGCAACTTCGATTTCGTGTTTTAAAGCATCAATCGTCTCTGGAGGGTTCGCATAGCATTTGTCCTTAACGGCTCCCCACAAAAAATAGTCCAACGGGCTTAAATCACAGCTCCGAGGCGGCCAATTGATATCGGAATTTCGGCTGATTATTCGGTTTTCAAAAACGGTAGCCAAAAGTTCGAGTGTAACTTTGGCAGTGTGACAAGTTGCACCGTCCTGTTGAAACCAAATGTCGTCCATGTCATCCTCTTCAATTTTTGGAAACAACTCGTTAAGCATGTCACGGTAACGCTCGCCATTTACTGTAACCGCGGCTCCTCACTCATTTTCGAAAAAAAATGGCCCGATAATGCCGCCAGACCAAAAACCGCACCAAACAGTGACTCGTTGTGGATGCATTTGCTTCTCTACAGTAACGTGTGGATTTTCTGAGCCCCAAATCCGACAATTTTGCTTATTGACGTAGCCACCGATGTGAAAATCAGAAAAGAAGAAGAAGACTCACCACTTTGGAAATAGGTTTTCAATATTTCCCAATTTTGTTCAAGCGTATAGCGTCCCATTTCGTAAATGTCAAACCTTTAAGTAAATTATGAACATATTGGACATGTCATTTGTGTTACCATTCTCAAAAAAATAGGTAGTTCAATAAGCAAACGCTATATGGCCCACCCTGTATTAATTGGTGTTTCATGCCCGGGGCTACGAACCCTGGCAAGTCCGCGTGGTAGTCACGCGCTAACCCATTCAGCCACTGTGGCCGTCGCAAGCTAGAACTGCATATATGGAATTTAATGATTGCCATTAGACGAATTGAAGCGGAATCTGTACTCAATTGTACGTAGAAGCGTCTTGTCCAGAAAGGGTCAGTTCTTCAAATACGTTACCGCTTCGTTATTCGGGCCAAGCAGGAAAGAAGATGCTTTTGCCATGAAGGGCCTGGTATACCATTGGTAGAAAACGACTTAGCTAGACGATTAGACCTCAAAGGCCGTAGGTAATCATTAAAGCTACAATGGCGTGGTCACACGTGCGCGACAGAAAAGACTTCGAAAGTTGAACTTAAAGTAAGAAGTAGAGATATGCCGTCAACTGACAGGTCTTCAAGACGTTTGCACACCTCACAAACTTGATTTACCCACACAGTCTACAAGCTCACTTTGAGCTTTTGGCTATAAACTTCTTTGGACCATCACTGCTGTTGGATAACTTTAAGTCGCCATCTACAACTATAACAACAAACAGCCAAGGTCCAGTAGCCATTAATACCAAATTGAGGTAGTTGGATAGCATACGGTCCAACTAGTTTGCCAGCGCCAGCACCAATGGTAATCCATGTCCGAGGAGCCAAAGGTATTGCATTGCTACACGAACTAATCACCGAGTCTTTCGCTGAAGATAACTTTGTAGACAGATGTTGAAGAACAATACTCGCTGCGTTGGTAAACGAGAGTGGTCTTACATGGCGACGTGTTTCACCAGTACTCCCTGATAGTTATGATGTGGGTTACAAGTTACTTTTAAGTAAAGAACAACGAATGTGTCTTTATTTGGCATTTGAATCCAAGTTTGTGGAGGAAATGCGCAAATATCTGCCAAATATTTACGCAAAGAAACCGCCCGAAACAAATCTTAAATGGTATTTACCGCATTCCGCGGCGCAAAGTCTTCATAAATTTGGTAAAATGAAAATTAGGTTTAATGGAGCCACCAAAGTGAATTTTCTTGCCTTGAATAGCGCATTGTTTAAGGTACTAATACTAGGCATCTTATTCAGATTCCCTGATGGAGCAGTCGTTATGTTAATGACGTTGTTGTAAAATAAAAAAAAAACAAGACGCGGAACGAATTTCCCGAGTGGTCGTTTCTATCCGCACATAAAAAGGTTTCCAGCTTCGATAATTTGTTTCGAATGTAAAATAAATACAAGCGAGGCTGAGTGAAGAGTCTTTAGGAAAGAATTTCAATTCAACTTTCCGCTCAACATCGTCATTGAAACCAGCATTCTCGTCGGTTTCCAACTGTTTGCCGAAATCCTAGCCGAAGAAGTGTGGAAGAGTTCTATCAAGCTGGACGAAGTAATTCCAGATAGCCTTCATTTTAAATGGTTCACACGGTGGGATGAATTCAAGCGTGTCGGCGAGATTTCAATCAAGCGTTTGTACTCGTCTAAACTACAAGCACTTACCTCAAGCTGCACGTAGTAGAGCGCGCCAGTCAAGTGATATTCACCACCGACTCTTACTTTAGAGTAACCAGTGCCGAAATTTATGGTGTTATCTATGCGACAGGAAAACCAGAGGCGCACCTCGTAAGTTTTTATCCGTGCAGTTAAACAAATATCGTCACACGTCCATGGTTATGTGGTCTAGATTTCTTGCAAAATCCTGTCTAGAAATGGTCAGTTACACTTTGTATCCACATGCCATATCTGTCTTGTCATAAGGACTGAGGTAAATATTTACTTTTAATAATGAATCGCTTTTCGTCGTACTTAAAGCTCAAAGCGGGTGATGGTCTGGGTTCAACGAGCTGTCAATAAGTTCTTTTAGATTTACATCGTCGCTAAGAGAACGACGAGCTGACAACAATGCTAACCGCATTGCAACACGGCAAAGCGCAGAAATAGCAGTCCTAAAAATAGCAGGAATTCAGGTATATATTGATGAAATTTTAGTCTTGCTGATAGAGTCCAGGAAACCAATTTGGATGTCGTCCAAGCACGTAGCTCGCAAGCTCATAATGCGCCAGTATCACTAACAGCTTCACCACCGGAACTTCTCGGTTACTATAAATTAATGCAAAATTTTACAAATTGCATTAGTCTGTAAGACATCTTTCTGTAGACTGGAGTAAATAATAAAAAAAGTCGTTGTTGAGCAACGAAATAGCTTCAGATGCCACATCGAGTAAAACCAACATCGCCGCAAATGATACAATTGCCCGAGGATCGGGTCACTCTTTATGTCAGTCCACTTGCATATACAGGCGTCAATCTTTTTTGCCCATTTAATGTAAATATTGGTTGTCATCAAGAGATATGTTTGGCAGCTGTATTCACGTGCCTTGCCACACGAGCAGCTCATTTTGTGCCCGCGAAAAGAGAGGATCGGGACCCCTTGACAACCTGCGCTCTACTCCTGAAAGGATGGGCTTTGCATCAACTCAGCGAGCGCTGGGCAAGTACACGAACGTGTAAGGTCCCGAAGTCCTTCTGGCCACGTTTGGATAGGAGGCGTTTGAGGGATATTCTGAGGATGACAAAATCTTATCGTTCAAATTTTGTGGGCATCCTCACGGGGCACTGTCCGCGGGGTATACATGCCGTGAGACTCGGAATTACTTCGAGTCCTTTTTGCGTCAACTGTATGGAGGATGAGGTGGAATCATCTCAGCACCAGCTCCTCAGCTGCCCAGCTCTCGCGGGACTAAGACTTCTAGCATCTTGGTTCTCACTTCTTTTCTGCACCTGCTGATATAGCAGGTATTGAAAACAAAAATCTGATGAACCTTCATCAGCAGCATAAAGAGGCTAACACAACCGCAAATTAGTCACTCCTTTCCATCCTATAGTTTTTTTTTCCTTCACCTCTTTTCCCCCTCTTGCAATGGCATCACAAAGGATGAACCAAACTTCTTTCGCCCAAGTGGGCCCACTCTCTGGGCAACCATTACTACCTAACCTGACATGGAAACGAAGAGAAATGGAACAGAAAAGTGAGCATACGTCGACTTCGCTCGTTGCAAATGGAAACGTCCGATAAAGTCAAATCCAACTAAGTTTGCTTAGTCAGCAAATGGATATGCGTAAGTATGTCAGCGATGCCCAAAATTTTCCAATGTATGCGAACCCCTACACTGAAAGCGCTACTTTTTTCAATTAGAGAATCATTTAAGCGGATTCTAGCATTGCATACTTATTTTCCACTCTTCTCCTTAAGGACTCTTATTTATACTTTAAGTAATTCCAGTAACATTAAGTAACATTAAGAATGCTTTTGAAAAATGTTGCTATATTCTTGAAATCAGTGTTTTTTTAAGTAAAGTTGTTGGTTTGTTTGAGTGACTATATTTTCTAGGCTGGGAGACACTTAATTAGCGCCTGACACCATTCTAATATCAGAATCACATGTAGCTTTGGAAGTTGAGTATTCAATGGAGCTATTTGTTATAATCAGGAAAAATACCTTAACTCTAATCCTGAAATTTCTTCAATGTTGTAAATGAATGATTTGCCTGAAATTTGCCAATGTTGTAGATGAAAAGGTTGCACAATCTCGGACAATTTCAAAGATAATGAAAAGTAGTTTATTTCTCCCCACTTCTCTACAACTACGGCACGTGTTGTTGTGTGGTATGTTTAACCTCGCCGTGTGTTTTCCTACCTTCCAGGGTCCTGTAAGAAGCTTAATCTTGAAGTTGTTTGGATTTGTTCCGTTATAGTCACGTCATGTCTTCCTGGACATCGAACAGAATGGTAGGACTTTTCTCCGTCTACTTCCAATGCAATAGTGAGACCTTAATCTGGTTGAAAGGAACTTCTAGTGACTCCGTCTCGTTCGAGTTTAAGGAAAATCCTAACCTTGCAAGCTCTACCGCTCGTTACATAAAATGTTCCTGTGGTCTGGAACCCATCGCAGAGTGATGTCGAACCGTTGACTAAGCGAACTGAGCTACATTAAAAATTTGGTAGTTATGTATGTTGATTGAATTTTATGCTTGTATACCAGCCTGAATATTCGTGAAGATGGCTCCAATTCTGCCTGAAATTACGCTAGAGAAATTACGCTCTCGAGTAGAATCTTGTTCCAACGCCGCAGTGCATTTGCATCAACAAATCTGAAGAATTGGCTTACTTTCTAATCTGCACTAGATGGGAATACCACAGATAAACCTTTGGTGAAGTGAGAACGCGGCAATAGGCAGTCGGTGGTGATGCTTGAAATAGGATCTTGCTGTGGCCATACGTTTTACTCCAGCTCCCCATTTCTTTGAGCCTGACCGCCTGATTTTGAAAAGTTTTCAATACGGTACCAACTGCTGGTAGCACAGGAAGAGGAAGACTTCCTCTACGTTGGATAGATCAGGTGAAGAAGGACTTGGCTTCAATTGGTGCGTTCAACTGGCGCCGGTTAGCACGAGACAGAAACGGTCGGCGCGCTTTGCTGAACTCGGCCAAAATCGCGTAAGTGGTTATCGCGCCAATAAAGAAGAAGAATACCACGCTAGTTGCAGTTGTGTGCATCGCCTGGATTAGAACAAAATGCAGCCTTTATTATAATAGAAACTCAACTTTGTATTCTTTCGAGTTTAGTTTGGTTGTAGCTTTTTGCTAGTGCAGGTCACCAAAGGAGCGCCGCACAATTGCAGTGTAAGACGAGATTTGTGGTTAGACACCTCACTTCTATGCGCTTTCTTTTGCTTTTCTAGCTCTATACTCGATATTGAATTTCCCACTGAGTTTGGTGTCGAAAATCACGCCAAGATATTTGGGTAGTTCTTTGAGTAAATTTATTAGTAAGAAAATTTTATAGGCTTGTGGGTTACTTGTGACCCTAATTATTAATGTTTTAAGAATTTTTTATATTGTTTTGCATACGAAATTAAATGGAAAACAGACTTTTGTTTACATAATTAAGTTTTTATCAAGTAATTGAAATATTCTACACATTTCATGCCGTGTCTGCCTTTAGCTTTGACTCTAATTAGTTGAGCGAATTGGGAGAAACATTTGAATGTTTGCATAACATCCTTTAATCATTTACGAATAAAACACACTCGAAATTTCCAATTGACACGATATTAAATTTCGCGCCTCATAACATCAGCTACCCGCTCTGCTATTCAACGAATTCGCCTTCAAAAGCATTGACTCACTAACCGCCCACCAGTAAGATTCTATAGAAAAGTGTGAAATAGAATTGAAAGTAATAAGCAAAAAAGCGAATAATAATAATAAAAATCAATAAACCATAACTGCCGTTTTTTGAGTTAGCGCGAGTGTAAATTATACGATAAATAAATTCAATTAACTTTTCTCATTAATTGCGATTAGTTGGGCGAGGAGCAAGTGTTGGCACAAATGCTGCGCTATAAAATTGAAAACACGTCAATGGATTGAGATGACTTTGATGTGTTCGTTTGCATGTATGGTATGTATGTATGCACATACAGTGCGTTAAATAACTTCAGCACAGAGACTTGATGACAAGTTTTGAAAATTTATTGCTTTCTTACAATATTTAATTTTAATAATGGTTTTATAAATGTAAATCCCAGTTTCCAACACGGCGCAAATTTACAAAACAGTTCAAGAAATTCTCATCACAATTTCAATCAGCATTTTTAAAAAAATTTCGAGTATGCAGTTTTGTAGTCCATTAACGGGGGAACACCACTGTGATTTATCAAAAACACGGTGGCCTCGATTTCTAGAAGACTTGTGAACCGATTTTAATTTTTTTTTTTAATTCCAAAAATTTTTTTTTTTGTTGTTTTTTATTTTTTATTGAAACGTTATAAATATTTAAATACATTTCATTCTATTACACCTAGTTCACATCTATCTAGTAATATTATTTTATTAAACTCGACAGTATTTACAGGAAATACGTATATACATAACTGGAAGACAGCTGACAGAAATTTACATATATTTGTCAGTCATCAAAATTTCTGGAACAAGATCATTTGTTTTTTTTTTCGTTTAAGTCTCCGGCATTGGTGATCTAAATTGGCAAGTCGCCGAGCCTCCGGGTTAGTATGTATTCCAAAAATTAATATTTTTTGAAGCCTTTCGAAAACAAAAAAATGGGAAAAACACGAACTCATTTTTCAAGCCTGCACCATTTTCTTAAGATTAGATTTCTTAGATTAAGAATTTTTTTGGTTTTGTGCTTTCAGATGATTTTGCACCTATGTATCGTGGCCACCAGGATGCATCAGTTTTTTTATGACGTCATTGCATTAATATCAATAACAATTGTAATTTTTAATATTTTTTAATAAAAATTTGTGTCAGTAAAGTTGAATATATGCTAAATAAATTAAAATTTGTCCGATCCTCAAATATTCATCCCTACTTATAAAAAAAATTCATGAAAGTCACTTAGTTTTCACGCGTTCACAGTGGTGCTAGTTTTAAATGGCTCAGAAATCACGTTGATTTTGACTATTTTTTTGGTCGCATGAAAAAGATAGGTGCGATACAGGATTTGATTGAAAAGTAATGAGCCTTCCCGCGCGGGGCGTCTGCCAAGCGATCAATCGAATCGGACCTTCCCCTTCCACTAGAAACCGGTCACAGTTCGCTGGCAACAGAGGTGCAGTCAACATCGCTCCGCGTGGGAAAGCTGTTTTAAAAGTTTTTAGGATTTGGCAATGGCGAAAATGCAGCGATCGTCATCTTTTTCGACTCTCGAGGCATCGTCCACAAGGAGCTTGTACCCCCAGGAACCACTGTAAACGCGGCATTTTACAAAGAAGTGCGCCTTCGGCTGAAAAACCGCGCCGCCCGGGTTCGGCCCGACCTCGTCAACAATTGGACCCTTCATCACGACAATGCGCCGGCGCACACCGCTTTCCTCTGCACCTCTGGATTGGCCAAGATGGGGGTCCCGGTGATTCCCCACCCTCCCTACAGCCCAGACCTGTCCCCTTGGGACTTCTTCTTATTCCCGCGCCTGAAAAGAAAGCGGAAGGGGAGGCGTTTCGACTCCATCGAGGCGATCCAAAAAACTGTGACAGCCGAATTGAACGCGATTCCGGTGGATGAGTTTAAAAAATGTTTCCTGCAGTGGAAGGACCGCTTCCAGCGGTGTATTGACGCTCAAGGGTCCTATTTTGAAGAATATTTGTTGTATAAGGCAAAAGGTTTAATAAAACTGCTTGAAAAAAATAAGGCTCATTACTTTTCAATCAAACCCTGTAGAAAACAATTGTTGCAGACTTTGCAAAGAGGCACAAGAACCGGCAGAACAAGTTCCCTGTGACTGCCCAACACTGCCACGATGCAGACTAAATTACCTGGGAAATGGAGCTATAGATCCAAACCTCGTCGCTGTGCACAAACAGCATAATAATAAAAATGGTGGCGGTCTTGCTTGTATTTGCTCCATATAACGAAAGCTCGATATTTTTTCAATACTATCAGCAAAAAAATTGTCAAAAATCAACGCGTTTTTGAGCCACTTGAAACTTGCACTTTATTATAAAGGGTGTTGTTTTTAGAGGTTAGGTTTTTAAGATGAAATAAAACGTATATAATTTAATGTTATGGCCAAGAATTTAGCTTTATTATAAAGATAAGGGTTTGCCATTATGTTTTAAAAATGATTTCGGGCAAGTGGCCGCCGCGGCTGGCTCGAATAAATTCCAGCCGAGAGGCCCAATTTTCGACCACTTTTTGCAGCAATTGGGCCGTATGTCAGCAATAACGCGCCGAATATTCTCTTCCAAGACGTCAATCGTCTCGGGCTTATCTGCGTAGACAAGCGACTTCACATAGCCCCACAAGAAATAGTCCAGCGGTGTCATATCGCACGATCTTGGAGGCCACGCCACAGGTCCACGGCGCGAGATAATGCGCTCACCAAAAGTTTCCTTCAATAAATCGATTGTTGCGTTGGCTGTATGGCATGTAGCGCCGTCTTGTTGGAACCAAAGGTCGTCCACATCAACATCGTCCAATTCAGGCACGAAAAAGTCATTAATCATGGCTCTATAGCGCTCTCCATTGACTGTAACATTATGGCCGGCTTCATTTTTAAAGAAATATGGACCAATGATTCCCTCTGCCCATAGAGCACACCAAACAGTGACTTTTTGAGGATGTAACGGCGTCTCAGCAATGGCTTGTGGATTATGTTCACTCCAAATGCGACAATTTTGCTTATTGACATACCCATTCAACCAAAAGTGAGCTTCATCGCTGAACAAAATTTTCTTCGATGCGTCGCGCGAACCGAACCATTATTTTCGTAATAAATTTGCACGATTTGCAAACGTTGTTCAGGTGTAAGTCTATTCATTATGAAATTAGATTTTTTTCATGAAAAATTTTTTATTAAATTACACTGTGCGACAGTGAAAATATACTTTTATAGAGACCTAGTACAACTTGTAGGTATAGTAAAACTAAGAACAATGGTATAGGAGAAATTTCCAATACACCCCCAAAATCTCATTTTATGGCCATAAAACCGTTTTTCAGTAGGTTGGTGTGAACAATCACTCCTAACTTCGCCAATTTCCATCCGATTTCGAATTTGTTTTTTTAGTTCGAAAGAACAAAAACAAGCCTTTTTGACAGTGTGTTGACAATTTTTCTGAAATGACAACTGACGAGACTGTAGACGGAAGTATTCGGAATTTTTTTATTTTTTCTCTATTTTCTCAACTTTGACATCATTTTTGCGATATTATCCGATACTGAGGATGTTTTTTAGTACACTACTGTTATAGTAAATTTAATTCTGCGTCGAATGAGATATATTTGACTGCAATTGAATTAAAATTAATAGAGTTGTATGGGTTTTAAGATTTTTTCTTTTTTTTTACTACGAGATTTGGTATGCGTTGCGAAGAATGAAAATGATAACAAGTGTCATTATAAACACACAATATTTATTGGAGTATTGTGCAGTGCAGCACTGGACGGTATGGTACGGTTCGGTATGGTGCAGTACACAACGGAACTGGTTCAAAACTTAAAAATGCATTGGAAACGGCCCTTTGGAGTTTAGTATGGTACGGTACATTTGTCATTCTCTTCATCAGTTTTGAATACTTCTCTGTAAGAAATTCGATCATCATCATTCATCTTAAGTCGTCATCAACTAAATTCCATTGTTTAAATCGAGAAGCGAGCGTTTCAGATTGTCTTCCCGATAGAAGTAAATCACGATAAAGATCCTGAAAATCTGAATTTGATACAATGTGTCGTTCTGAAGACTTAGAACCAGACGGAAAGTACTCTTCATCATCAGGTTTATTGTTATCAGTTTGATCATCATCAGCAATGAGTTGAACTTCCTTCAGTTCCTGCAGTTGAGTCAATCATATCGTCCAAGACTACGGGGTTCTTAACACTTGCAACATCAGCATACTTTATGTGCTTTCGAGCTTTATAATTATGACCGCTTACATCCGTTTTATAAAAATAACAATAATCTGGTTTATGATAAGGCTGATGATGCCACATCATCGGAGAATATTGAGAAATTCGACTTTTCTGGCAACGTCTTGATTTATATCTCTTAAATTTCAATGAAACAAACAGTAAAACTTTGACGTTTTAATAAGGTTAAATTATAATAACAAACTTCTTTTGTTAATCAATGTACAGTGTGAACTTTGGTACACTTGGGAGCTTTTTCATATTTCCATTGAAAAAAAAATGTGCTATAATATGTCAGATATTTTCGTAAGTTCTAACCAGTTCTGTTGTATGCAGTCCAGTGTACTCTTATGTATACATATATACTCCAATAAATATTACGTATCTATAATAACGCATCAAAACACGTCCTTATTCCTATTTAGCGTAAGTTATACCAACATACCAAATTAGTAAAACAAAAAAATAAAATCTTAAAACTCGCACAACTCGCACAACTCTATGAATTATAATTCAATTACAGTCAAATATAGCTCATTCGACGCAGAATTAAATTTACTATAACAGTAGTGTACTAAAAAGCATCCTCAATATCGGATAATATCGCAAAAATGATGTCAAAGTTGAAAAAATAGAGAAAAAATAAAAAAATTCCGAATACTTCCGTCTACAGTCTCGTCAGTTGTCATTTCAGAAAAATTGTCAACACACTGTCAAAAAGGCTTGTTTTTGTTCTTTCGAATTAAAAAAACAAATTCGAAATCGGATGGAAATTGGCGAAGTTAGGAGTGATTGTTCGCACCAACCTACTGAAAAACGGTTTTATGGCCATAAAATGAGATTTTGGGGGTGTATTGGAAATTTCTCCTATACCATTTTTTTTAGTTTTACTATACCTACAAGTTGTGCTAGGTCTCCATAAAAGTATATTTAATTTTTTTTTTTTTGTCACACCGTGTTAACATACATTTTTTACATTAAAATTTTAATTTTTTTAATTAAACGATTTTAATTAAATTTTAATATTAATCAACATTCATTTTCTAATATTATAATTAAATAAGACGCAAAAAACTTGTCAAAAGATGTCAATAAGTCTTGGTGCTATAGCTTTTTAACGCACTGTGTACTGTGATAGACAAAAGTAGCGGGGACACGTCGGCTTCAAGTGGTTATTCAATGCTGAATGAGCAACTAAATACTAAAAAGCAAAAATATCTAGGATTGAGTAAAGTTTTCACACAAAATTAAGTTAGTTTTGTACGGCATGCGGACTTTCTATCAACGCTGGAAAATACTGCTGTAGTCTGGCAGCTTGATATGCTGCCTTATCCCTAGCTTTGAACAGCAAATACCCGCTCCCACTCCATCTGAAGTTTTAGAGCCGTGTGCATAGATGTGAAAAGTCCTATGGCCAGGCTTCATGCCTTTGTGCCATCCCTCCTCTTCAATCGTAGTACGAAACCTTCTCTTCCAACTAATGTACGGAGTCATGTAGTCTGTGCAGCTTGAGCTCCACTTTCCTATTGAGCTGTGACCGACCAGGTTCTACAGGTGAATACTCCAGCAGCCACTAAGCTCCTCGCTGGTGGCATGCTGAGTATCATTTCCAGCGCCGCCGTTGGAGTGGTTTCATCGCTCCTGTTATGCACAGAGCAGCAAGTTGTTGAATCCTTTCCAGTGGCATTAAGTATGCCAGTTTTCTTGTCGCAGTCCACCATACTAGGGCCCCATACAACAAAATCGGTCTAACTGCTGCCGTGTAGCACCAATGCATCAGAGAGGGTGATAGACCCCAAGTAACGCCCAGCATTCGTTCACATGCGTACAACGCATTGCTGGCCTTTTTCATCTTTCCTCAATATTGTGCTTCCACAGCAATTCTCCACTGAATTTGTTAAAAAATAATTTTTTGCCCACTTATTTTTTCATTTACTGTGATTAGAAAAAGGCTTCAAATAAAACTGTTACAACACATTTTTCAATCAACTGTTTGGACTTTCAAACCAACGAAAATAGGGGTGTATGTAGACTTTTGTTCTTCACTGTATATTGGAGCTGCATATATTTGTATTCAATTAAAGTTTGTCAATGACTAAGTGTTCTCGAAAGTCATAAAAAAGGCCCCACACAGGTATACATAGGTAAGTAAATGTGAGAAATCAAAAACTCGTCATTTTATTAAGTCAATATCTGCATATATCTGCATACATAACTACATAAATAAATGCTTATAAATGTGTATATGTCTATATGTTGGTATGTAAATACAAAACAATGCCGTCAATGTGATGCCGGCAACAATGAATGATTTGTTGTTGTTTTTTTGTGCCACTTACTGAGATGATATCAACACATCAGTAATAAGTCGAGTTGACGTTGCTGAACAATTTTTTGTGCCTCTAAATACCATGGAAATGGATAGAAAGGGGTAGGTGGTATGTGTGACAGGTAACTTCACACAGCGTTGCATGCTGCTGTGGGATCGTTCTGGAGTCAACTTGACTCGCGCATTCCTGTCAGCGCAATGCTGTGTGTGTGAATGTGTATATCCTCACCTTGTTTGCACTACGTTTCGTCTGTCCGATTTCCAAGATTTCTTTTGATTTAAAATCACACTTGTTTTTTGATCGCATATGTGAATTAATTGTTTAAATATTTACATTATTTGTTAGTGAACTAAATGAATATTAAATGGTATATCTTTCTTTATACTCTGCCACTCTGCCATTCGAATGATGTCTCCAACACTTTGCGACTTAACAGCTTTTGGTGTGCTGAAGGGGTTTTTGTTTTGTTCCCTGTTTTTATTGTACTTCGTTTTTTATTATTATTGCTATGGTTGAGTTCGCTGGTATTTTTATTTATTTTTTGTCTTCTTTCTGGCAGCAGTAACAAAAACGGACACGAAGAGTTCTAAGCGCGATCACTAAACGTTGATTGTTGCATGAATTGATCAGCTGCCAGTTGTGCTGGAACAAGTGAAATTCTGCTGCTGCTTCTTCTTCTTCATTTACTTCGTTACACTACATTTTGCAGGTGCCAACAACAATCTACTCAAATCAATAGATTTTATTCAAGAATTAGTAGTTTTTTACTCTATGCTTTATTGTCACATTGTTGGAGTTGTGCGAGTACGTGTATGTATGTATTGTATGTTCGTATGTGTGCAGCTAAGTTGCTTTGCATGCTGACGTACAGTTGATGGAAAAGGGTACTTGTTGCCACATTTGTTTACACACTATTGATGGCAACAACAACAACAACGTCAATTCCTACTGAGAAATATCTTCCATGTAAATACTCGTAATATTAAAACGTAATTTTATTGCCATTGTTTATTGATACACGTGTTAGTTATTGTATTGTTTGTAGGCATGAGCTTTTAATAGGCATGCGCATACATACGTACATACTTCCCTTCTTACTTAAGAAGTTTGTTTTTGTAATTTACACAAGTACTATGTATGCATTTTCATGGTGATTTTGTGATTTAATTGAAAAGTACTTAATTAAATCTGTCCATACAAATGTATGTATGTATGTACGTGTATAGGACTGCCATTAGAGTTAACGTTTGGGTAAAATTTACAAAAATGTTGACCAATTTATTCGTTACTTGCTAATAACTTAAAAAGGTGTTAATTTTCAATCTCTTTGCTGTGAGCCTGGGAATCTCGCGTATTTTTCGATAGCTGGGAAAGTGTAGAGAAATTATAAAGAAAGCGTTGGACAGAAGCTTGTTTAGATTTCTCAGTGATTTGTTCAATATGTAAATACTGTGATCACATTGAACGATGAGTTTCGGGCATACCGATGCTGACAATTTCTTTTACATTGGTAGTACACCGACATTTCTAATGCCTGTGTCAAACTTCAAACTTCTTTGATTATGCCCACTGGCTGGCATAGTTGGACCGGTGCGTATTTTGTAAATAACAAAAAGTGAATTTGGTGACTTGGTCTACTTTGCTGTAGAAAAGTTGACCAAATTTTTTCCATACAAAATTATGCACAAATGACTGCAATAAGCCAGAAAAGTGTTGAAAAAATGTTGTGTGCAATCGGTCAAAAGCCTTTGACACTCAAATATTGTTTCAGCTTTATTGCTGTTATTATCGTATAAATTGGGTATGGGAATAAATTTCAGTCCTCTTAACAGGGGTGTCGCTGCTGTTACCATTTTTGTGTTCGCTCTAGTAATATATTGGGGATTTGAAGGTGTATATGAGAGGTATCGATCGCAGTAGTTGGCATTCGTTTGAAGTGTAAAGAAACTTTTTCATCTGACGTCAAAAATGTCTACATTCGTCCCGAAAAAACAGCATTTGCGGGAAGTAATGCTTTAGTATTACCTTTTAAACAAAAGTGCAGCTGAAATCTGTCGTATATTGATCAATGTTTACGGTAATCACACTCGACCAAATAAAACTTGTAAAGAACACGACACAGACACGAAGGACCACCGAAAAAATTCGAAGATACTCAACTATAACAATTATTGGATGAAATATCTTTAACACTGAGACTTATTGACAAATTTTTACTACTTATTTGTTTCTCATTTAATTTGAATAATTTTTGTTTATGAAAATATAGTAAAATCTTCTACGAATATAAATCTTACCAAATAAATCCAAGTTTCACGCTTTGTGGAAATTAGAAAACAAAAAATTGAAGAAGCGGCGTAGATTTTTGACTATTTTTTTTGTGATGCTGTCAATTCTGCGGCTTAAAAAACCAGGGTTTGAAAAGTCTACTATTCTAATTGAAAAATTTGCTCGAAAGAATTAGTTACAGGATTATCCTCGTTGGCTGAGTTTAACTCTAATAAACAACTGTTTTAGTATAAAAGTAAATTTTTAGCTCAAAAAAGTTCCACATTGACTTTATCTTGAAATGAGTTTTTTTCAGAAACAGTTTTGTTATTTTTTGAACGTAGAAAACCATTTTGTTTTTATTTTTTGATCATGTTAACCCTTTCGCGATATTGTTGCCATATGGCAACAGTAAACTTTAAAAGGCCGTCAACACTCTCTTGTAAAAAATATCAACTTTTTTGTTACATATTTTCAAAAATTGAAGTTTAATGGTTAAACAGAAATAAAATAAATAATAACCGCCCATTATATATCGGTAATACAACATTTTTAAAGAGAAAGCCTTCTGGCATATAGCACTTCACTCAGAAATTTGTATTTTGCATTTTTAGGTTTTTGAGGCATTTTGGGCAAATGTTTTCAAAAATTTTTGAATAAAGTATATAGAAAAATGTTCAATCTGTCATTTGGCATATAAATATTTTTTTGCTAGCAGCTTTAAAAGCTGTGCTAATTTTTAAAACTAAGCTTGTTGCCATATGGCAACAAATTTCTCGTAAGGTGTTAACTTTCATTAGATTGCAGAAGAAGTTTATTTGCGATTGAAACGAATACACAACATTTGTTGCCATATGGCAACATTAAAAAAAAATCACTTAACAAAACAAAAAAAAAAAAAAAAATTATTTGTATTGTTATTGGTCCTAAAATAAATACTCAGACAAAAATTTGGATTTTTTGGATGGCGCAATAAAAAGATGTACCGAAAGGGTTAAATTCTGTAAACTTACACATTTTTTTGGTTATAAAATATATAATATCCGTTCCCCCTCATTCTAACTAACATCACAGCTAATTTCCCCCACTTCAAAGTGAGTTTTACAAAAATATATGTATGTAGAAGTTAAAAACTCTTTTGATAAAATCTCAACTGAGCAAGACTTATTGTGGGAACACTGCGCTCACTCACACAAACAGATAGCCAATAGCCAAATGCCGAAGAAGACGAATGGACTGATACGCATACATACATACATACAAACATACATATGCCACTGTGAATGTGCCATCAGACATGCAGCACGTGTTGCTGTTTCCGTTTTACAAAATTGGCATAGAACAACTGAGACGGCGAACGACAAGCGGGTGTCGAAGAGCTGTAAATATGAACTGTACATTGAAAACATTGTTGGCATGATTGAGATGAACAGTACACACATTCATTTATTAAAATGTGCATACACACACACATACACCTTGTCATTAGCAGTTGAAGAAATGATGGAGACGTGACAGTGTAGCACCGTTATGGTATAAGCACAAATACTTACATATACACAAACGCGGTTTGTGAGCCCAAAAGCAAATATCTACGCAAAGATGCCAATAATGAATATGAAATGCAGAAAATTTAGCTACATGTGTAGATAAATTGGGTGTAAAAAGGTTCTTCTTCTTCTGCTCCTCCATGCTCCTCCAAAGCGGTCTATCTGCAGCTGTTGCTTCGTTTTACGTACTCCCAGCTTCTTAAGATCGTGTTCCACTGCGTCTATCCAACGGCCCCTCGGTCTGCCTTTGGCCTTCACGCCCATTAGCTTTCCTGTCAAGGCTTTCTTCACGGTACATCCAACAGGCATACGGATTACATGACCTAGCCATCTTATGTGCTGCGCTTTAACAAAACGTACAGCTGTCTCGTTCTGAGTTAGATCGTTCAGTTCCGAGTTCAATCGGATTCTATAGGTACCATCATCCATTCTTATTGGACCAAAGATCTTTCTTAAATTTTCTTTCCATGCGAGCAATCTGAGCACAATCATCAACCGAGTCCATACCTCACAACCATATGTTAGGATTGGTCGAATAAGAGTCTTGTACATAGTGAACTTTGTAGCTGCTTTAGACAAAAGTCGGGACTTGAACAAGTTATGGTGGGCGTAATACGCTTTGTTGGCGGCGTTGATGCGATCCCTGACGGCGGAAGTTGAATCACCGCTACATGCGAACATAACTCCTAGGTACTTAAAATGCTGCACTGCTTCAAAAGTATAGGCTCCCACATGGAAATTTGGCATCTGTGCAGGCCGCCTCGACTTCAACAGATATTTGTTTTGCCCTCGTTTACAAAAAGGCCAATATCGTTCGGAATCGTGTTAATTTTTAAGAAAATTTCTTTTAAGTCATTCCTATTTCTTGAGAGATTAGCGATGTCATCTGCATAAGCACATATTTGGGTTGTTTTAGTTATCAAGGTACCACCTTTGTTGACTTCCCTTACGACAAAGTGCAGCATCAAATTGAATATGACTGTTGATAAGGCATCACCTGGTTTTACATCTGCTTCAATAGAGAACGACTCTGTGAGTTTCCCTTAAATGATCACTTTTGCTTGTGTATTTGTGAGCGTTGCGCTGACGAGCCTTATTAGTTTGGCAGCTATTCCAAGAATAAGCAATATGTGCTGGATCCTATCTCTTATAACACTGTCGAAGACTTGTTTGAAGTCAATGAACAGGCAGTGAACATCTAGCCCGTATACATAGTGTTTTTCAAACATTTGGCTAAGAACAAAACATTGGTCGATTGTAGACCTGCCTCTACGAAATTCGCATTGGTAGTCTTTAATCATTCTTTCAGCATATTCGTTGATTCGTTCAAAGAGAACATTTGTAAAGAGCTTGCAGGCCGTGTTAAGCAGTGAGATACCACGATAATTATCGCATACTCTCTTATCACCTTTTTTGTGTACTGGGAAGATTATGCATCTTAGCCAATCAGATGGTATGGATTCTTTTTCCCATAAAAAGGTTAATAAGAAGAATAGTTGAGCGAGTTAAAATGCCAACAACCGTTTACGTTTGAGTTTTGAGTATTGGAACAAGCAATTTTTTCTCGGTATATGGCAGTGAAGAAAACGAAAACTGTTAAAGTACATTTTAAGCTAAGAAATAATTTATTGACTCTGTTAGTAAAGCTCAATTTATTGATTCGATGAGAAAAGGGCTCTTAAACTTGTATAAATAACGGGACTAGGCAGGTACAACTTGAAAGTCAAGGTTGCTGATTAATGTAATTATGAAACGGAGTGCATATGAATTCAAATGAAGAAAAGGGAACACGAGGCCAAGTAATGGCCAAATATCTGGTAAATAACAGAGCAAGCAATCAACTCGCCATAAACCGTTTAAAGACAAGTCATAAGTCAATGGTCAATGGTTAATGGAAAATAACATAATTAAATATGCATAAATGTATTTAGTTAGCAGCGTCAAAATTCTGGCATATTAATGAAATAAAATTAAAATATTTTCAATTTATAAGTTTAAATATAATGCCACAGGGTAGCAAGCACAGCAACCACTTATCGCTGGTCTCACACACACACACACATCACTCATTAACACCAGTTTTCTACTATTCAACGCAACATCTACAATGACCTGCCATTCCTCTTCAGGCGCCACTCTTAATCGCTCTTCCCCTCATCCCATTCTTTTGTATTTGTCCCCCTTAGCTGTTGCGCTGCGCTCTAAAATCACTTGGCCCGCACGGATCTACAGTTCATTTATTCAATTAAATTAGTAGCCGTTTAAATGCGCATTCAACGCTTTATAATCGCCCGATGATCGGCATAATTGGCTGCCGCTGTACAATTCTCTCATGTTCATTCAACGTTTGGTGGCATGTGATTAAATCTAAATTATAGTCGTACTCGTATGTGGCACGAAATTTCATCAATTCCTAATGGGACTTCATTAATTTTGAAAATATCTCGCTAACTTTTTAGCAAATGTGTAAATAGGCAGAGCGCTCTGAACAAGCGATCGTTTGAATTTAAGTGCCCGCCAACACTATTGCTGATTATTTAAATGACTTTGTAGATTTTTGATTATTAAATTTTTCAATTTCCTTGCTTTGATCTGTTGTGATTTTTCGTGATTTACACATCATTCGCTTAATAAGTGCGGTCGGTTTAATTAAATTAAAGCGTTGAGAAATAACACCAAAGGAACATACAGTGAGTGTGTCAAAAAATCGGACGCTATGTATTGTAATGTTTCAATGTTAACATTCCTTTGTTAATTTATTTTAAAAATATGTTTCATATTCTAACAAAAGCAGTGTGAATTAGACTTTTGAACTGTTTGTAACACAAATTTTAATTTCGTTAAAATCTTAAATTTTTTTTATTGAGATTTCTAAAATCTTGTTTAGTATTTATTTAAAAATTAGTTTAATATAATGAAAAAAATCAATTCAAATGCCGGTATGTATGCTTTAATATTGGTACAAAACTAGAGAAACGAGCTAAGCACAGGTTAAGGATAAGAAGTAAAGATTGGTAAAGATAACGACAAGGATGAAGGTAAATTTAAGTACTGAATATAAGGAGAAAACGTCTAAGACAGAGATGGGGTAATTCATGTACTAAAACTCGAAAGAGAAATTCACCATGGTAAAATCTTGTTAGAACCAATTGGTTTTTATAATGGTGAATTCCGTTCGTGAGTTTTAAAGATAAAGAAACTGATAGGGATAATGATAAAGATAAGGATAAGGAGAAGGATAAGGATAAGGATAAGGATAAGGATAAGGATAAGGATAAGGATAAGGATAAGGATAAGGATAAGGATAAGGATAAGGATAAGGATAAGGATAAGGATAAGGATAAGGATAAGGATAAGGATAAGGATAAGGATAAGGATAAGGATAAGGATAAGGATAAGGATAAGGATAAGGATAAGGATAAGGATAAGGATAAGGATAAGGATAAGGATAAGGATAAGGATAAGGATAAGGATAAGGATAAGGATAAGGATAAGGATAAGGATAAGGATAAGGATAAGGATAAGGATAAGGATAAGGATAAGGATAAGGATAAGGATAAGGATAAGGATGAGGATAAGGATAAGGATAAGGATAAGGATAAGGATAAGGATAAGGATAAGGATGAGGATAAGGATGAGGATAAGGATAAGGATAAGGATAAGGATAAGGATAAGGATAAGGATAAGGATAAGGATAAGGATAAGGATAAGAATAAGAATAAGAATAAGAATAAGAATAAGAATAAGAATAAGAATAAGAATAAGAATAAGAATAAGAATAAGAATAAGGATAAGGATAGGGATACAAAAAATGTTCTTAAGCTTTATAAAATTCTGACAATACTTTGCAAGCTTTTTCAAAAGTGTGGGACTTTGCTGTATAGTGCTTTTATAAAGATGTAAATTTTCAAAACATTGCGTTCACGATGAAAAGTAGCTGTACGATTTTCAGTGACAATCACTGTACGAGTATATACATTTTAGCAGTTCCTTTTAATGAGGGTTACCCGTTAATTCTTGTTAATGAGGGTTAATCAATATATTTTTCAAAATATATTATCAAAATTTTGCAAATCATTTGGAGGGTGAGAATTCAAAATATTAAATATTAAGTAACAAATCTAATCGGAGGGAAGAGAAGTATTAATTAAGCGAATTAAAATCTAGCTGAAGGAAATAGTTTTATAAAAATGCTGGAGACTAAGTAGTTTTCCGGAAGTTGGGAGCTGCTGAACCGTATTATAAAGAATCGTTCTGGGCACTCCCAAGTGAAGGGAGATCAGAGAAATTCCTCACTTGTGTGGCCTCAAAACACGGAACCATCCAAAATGGTTACACGGCGCCGTGTGTGTTTAAGCTGATGCTGGAAAAAATAAGCATACCAGATCGCTAACTAAATAAAATATCCTAGAAGGATGGTAGATGGCATGAAACAAAATAAAATAAGACCTCTTCGATTCAACACTTTTCTGCATACTATCTCTCTGCTCTGTTCACTTGATGAAACATTTGTCTTCGAAAGCAACAACAAAGTTATCATAAAACTGGTATAACTTACTAATTTCCAAACAAATGGAGTTTTTGTCAGCTCTACCAAGCGCTCCAGGGCTACCATGGTATATTTTTACCAGTTGCTTCATCTATTCGCCACTTAGCTGGGAAAAAGGAGAGGCCCCACTCGGCAAACAAACAGACAGATGAACAATTTGAAATCTCTCGCTCCTATGCTTTCTGTTAGGTAAACACCGCCGTAGCCGAATGGGTTGGTGCGTGACTACCATTCGGAATTCACAGAGAGACCCAACTCGGTGAAACAGCAAAATTAAGAAAAACAGTTTTCTAATAGCGGTCGCCTCCAGGTATATGAGGCCAAATTGGGCATCGAGTAGCACTGTTTCACGAATTTTTTGTAAATTGCAAATCGGGTGATCTGAAATATTTTTCAATGAAAGATTTTAACACGATTTCCATAATACCGGGTTGTAGCACAGATGCTGTTCAGGGTGCACATCGCCGGCATTCTTTTGGTTATGAAAGTTTTACTTTCAACAGGGCGACATAGTTTTGCCAAGGAAATTGTGTTACCTCAAGGTTGATTTTGGTAGTACTACTGCAAGATGCAAATGCAACGCACAGTTATGTATGTATATATTAGCCTTCGATGCCATTGATATCTGAATGTAAAAAAAAAATAAATAAATAAAATATAAAAATTCTTGGCGCGCACATTTTTGTTAAGTGTTTGGCCGAGCACCTGTAGGCACCTGCAGTTTTAAGCTTTTTCATGGCAGAACTACACTAGGAGGTTTGTCATTGCCCGCCCAAGGGTGGCCGCTATTAAAGGAAATGTTTTTCACATTGGTGTTTCATGCACGAAGATTCGAACTTACGCACTCCCGAATGTTAGTCACGCACCAACCCATTCGGCTACGGTGGCCGCCATGGAAGTCGCATACATTTTCCTCCTTTTACCGTATAGTGACCGCCCGGTATTTGGAGGTCGTATTGATACACCTCCGTTATATTTAAACACCATCAATATTACCGTTACGGTTGCAAACTTTAATATACATATGTATGTATGTATGCAACTATGAAGTAGCGGCGGCAATGGCGATGCAAAGCGACTGCTGATAATAATACTTGTATTCTACACGTATGTGTGGTGTTTATATGGTTGTGTGCGTGCGTGAGTTTGGATTAAAAGTAGTTTGCCGCTGTGTGATGAGTGTCAACAATGGTGCTCAGAGCTGTGGTGCGTGAAACGCAGCAGGGAGGTAATACTGACCGGTTTCCGCGTTAAAATGCGCTGTTGTTATTATTTTAATTGTTGTTGTTGTTGTTGTTATTAATACTCGTTGCTTGCGGCATACTATTTGTTTCAGAAAATGTTGGCAACGAATGCCATGTGCAAATACCTATGTACATATGTATATGTATGTATAAGATAAGTACACACATTCACACAACCGTGCATATCTACATTTACACGCATGCCTGAGCGTTTGGCTGCATATTCACGTACATATGAACGAGCTGTAGGTATCTGTATGATTGTGTTGGTTTACCCGCGCGCGCCATTGCAATGCTTTGTCTTTTTTTGTTTTTGCTTTATTTCTATTTGCAATAAGTTTACTCTTTTTCGCTTCATCGCCTTGGGGTTAACCTAATCGCACACACTACAGCGCGGCGTTTGCTGTACGTGAGTATGAGTGAATGTGTGGCTGCACTGCTGCAAGCCACATTCGCGGAGTAGCCATTGCTTGGAATTGAAGGCTTAATTTTTGCCTCTTTTTTATATTTGGTATAAACTGTATCTTAATGTTTTGTTTTCATTTTTGTTTTATTTTTCGCTTTGAACCAAATAAACAAACTTTTTTCCGTTGTTGCGGCAACCTAAGCGAAAATTAGTATGCATGATTACACACACACACACACATTATCACGTGCAGCTGGGCTCATATGTAAATTGGTGCATTTAAATATTGAATTTTTACTTTTGCATTTATGTACATATGTATGTATGTGTGTATGTTAAAATTTATTTGCAACACAGCGTGTGCTTTGTACATACTTATATTTGTACATATGTATGTATGTATGTACTTGCTCATAACTATAAACTTTTGTATCGCTTTTTTTGCTTTTGATTTGTTCCACTTTTTGTGGATTGGTGGTACTCTGCGGTTTTGCATTCGCTGAAAAGCAACTCCGTGGGGCGCATCCGGAAATGAGCGGTTGAAGAGAACGGGCTGTCCATTTTATTTACTATACATATGTATGTACATATGTATGTGTAGGCCATGTGTGTGTTTGTGTATGTATAGGGATATGTCTTCTTCTTCTTAAATGGTGCTACAAGTAAGTAAATTTGGCTCGCTTTGAAACTGCGCGCCAGAAGTTTTTGGTTTTTAATTTTTGGTTCTTATTTTTTGTGTTTTTCGCTATAGGCGAAGCGTCTAGCAGTTAGTATTGCTTTTTTAATTCATGCTGTAATTATAATAATTACGGGAGCGGCCCTAAATTCTACATTACAATATTCTTTTGGGTAAAAAACTCCGTAAAACGGAAGAAAAATATCAATGTGGGTAAAAAATGTGAAGCAAATTCTAAACAGCTTAAATTCCTTTGGGTCATAGTTCTGTAATTCGAAATTTTTCAAAGATAAAATAATGTAAAATTAATATTCTGGGTATTAAAATTAAATTTTTCAAAGATAAAATAATGTAAAATTAATATTCTGGGTATTAAAATTTGCTATGGGTATGAAAATTTATTTTGGGCCATAATTCTGTGTTGTTTTAAATGTTGTGAAGAAAAAATGGTATGGTGTGCTTTCAAAAAAATAAAATTTTTTTTAAATATATCGAAGAAAAAACATATGAAACATACATACATACATATGTACATTAGCGCAGGTCAATTTGTGTGTAACTCTTTTTTTCGACCAGCGTAGCCAAATTGGTTGCTGCATGAGTACCTTTCGAAAGTGCGTAGGTTTGGATCTCCGCGCATGAAACACAAAATGGTAGAAAAAGTTTTTTCTAATAGCAGTCGCCCATCGGAAAGCATCCAAGTGTATTTCTGCCATGCAAAAGCTCCTCATAAAATATATCTGTCGTTCGGAGTCGGCTTTAAACTGTAGTACAATGCAATGCTTCCCTGCAGTGCTTCCCTTGGTGAATCAACAACAAAACGCACACCTCAAATAGGAGGAGAAGTTAAGATATATACAATATATACATATGTAGATATTTTTTCGACTCTGTACCTAACCCGAATCTGTTTTGCATCAAATTATGAGAAAAAGTCTCTTAGAGCATAGCTCTAAAATAAACTTCGAGCCCCTCAAATTAAAATAAAACGAAATCTGAGAGGCAGTTACGGCAAAGAAGACACTTAGATGGTAGAAAAACCATACGTCCTGGACCGAAAAAAGATCTAAAACGAAAATGACTCTTAGGACAAAAGTGTTGAAAATAAATTTTTGAAATACATGTACACATATTTATTGATTTCGGGGTTTCTGCAAGTTTCAGTTTGATTTATACAAAATTAAATGCCGTCACTTCTCCTTCACGGTATTATACTATTCCTTTTCTTTCAAACAAAATGGCACTTCATTGCATATACTCTGTGGGCAAAAAGTAAGGTGAATTTATTGTCAAACTTCGCGGATTTATAATTTCGCTCTAGTTATTTTTTTCATGAGTTGGCAGCACTGTTAATAACATCTGGGCCAACTTTCATGTGAATGTCATTATCAGTAATATATTGACGCTTGCGTTTACCAAACGCCCAAGAGTGCATTTTTCGATTTTTACAATGTCTGATTTGATTGAGCAGAGAAGTGCTATCAAATTCTGTTTGCGGAATGAAATTTCGGCTGCGGAAACCTTTAGCATGTTGCAGAAGGCATTTGGTGATTCGACCATGTCACAGAAAAATGTTTATAAGTGGTACAAAGACTTCAAAGAGGGTCGAGAACGTGTCGATGACTTGGAGCGCTCCGGACGACCATCTGCGTCAACAGATGGCCAACACGTCAATAAAGTGAAGGAGTTAACGCTCAAAAATCGTCGGTTGACTGTAGGGTCAGGGTTAAAGACCTTACTGATGTGATCGTAATATCAGAAGTATCTGTGAAAACCATTTTGAAAGACCATTTGGGCCTACGAAAAGTCAAATCTCGTTTGGTACCGAAAACTCTCAATTTTTTGGAAAAAAGTCGTCGCGTTGATGTGTGTGAAACAATGCTTTCAGACTATCAGGACAAGCTCAAATGCATCATTACGGGAGTTGAGACTTGGATTTATGCCTACGACCCTGAAACAATCGACCAATCAAGCGAATTTCGTGATAAAGGTGAGGCCAGACCGAAAAGAGCACGTCAAAGTCGTTCAAAAATAAAGGCCATGATGACAGTTGTTTTCGATTTTCGTGGTGAGGTGCACTATGAACTCCTTCCACCTGGCCAAACTGTTAATAAGGAATATTATTTGAGCGTTATGCGTCGTTTACGTGAAGCAATTCGTCTAAAAAGACCAGAATTATGGGCTGACAACTCTTGGTTTTTGCATCACGACAATGCACCGTCTCACACTGCATCCGTTCTTCGTGACCATTTCGCCAAAAATTCCACGCATATCGTTCCGCAACCACCGTATTCGCCTGATTTGGCTCCGTGTGACTTCTGGCTCTTCCCAAAACTCAAGAGACCACTCCGGGGAACGCGTTTCGAGTCGATTGAGGAGATAAAAGCTGAATCAAAGAAGGTGCTGATGGCTATACCGGAAATGGACTATTTGGCATGTTTCGGGGATTGGAAAAATCGTTGGCATAAGTGTATTTCATCGAGAGGGGATTATTTTGAAGTGGATGAAATTGATTTACAAGAATAAGTGAAGAATTTCACTTTCACAAATTCACCTTACTTTTTGTGAAAATATTAGGTCTTTACTTTTCGTCAAGCGTTAGCAAGTGGCGAATAGATGAAGTAACTGGTATAAATGCACATACATGCCTAAAATTACATTTGTAAGTGAAATTAGTGATTTATACCAGTTTTATATGGCATAACCATACTCGCTAGCGACAAATCTTACTCTATAACTTTGTTGTTGCTTTCACGTACAAGTTTTTCGTCGAGTAAGCCTAGCAGCATGATAGCGAGCAGAGAAGTGGCGAACAGAAAAGGCTTACATATATTTTATACTCCTTTATTAGCAGTAACCTATCTGCGCTTTGGATTCAGCAGTCAAAGAGTGATAGTTTAGATAGAAATGTGCGTTTAGTGCATGCGCAGGCCTCTTCTATTGCTACTTCTCTGCTCGATTAACTTAACGAAAGATTTGCCTGTGAAAGCAACAAACAAGTTATCGATTAAGTTCGCCGCTAGCGAGTATGGCTATAGCTCATTAGACTGGTATGCTACACTGCCTTACCAACACATGTATGTAATTTAAAGCAGCTCTCTTCCCGCGTTGCCAACATACATGCATATGTTCATTTATACCAGTTGTTTTATCTATTCGCCACTTTCTAACGCTTGGCGAAAAGAATAGGCCTGGGAATTGTTGTCTGTGAATACACGTGACTAATACATTCAAGCGAATGCGTTCGTATGTACATACATATCTGTACTGTGATGTTTGCTGACTGTACGAGTACTTGTTGATATTGCCAATAAAGAAGTATAACATGCAGGCGCGCTGCAGGACACTTGCCCTTCGTTGAGATCAAACCATTTTGCATACTTTCGGGCGCGAAATAATGCAGTGCTGCCAATGATATGCAACGTTGGACCCA
>JAYXIM010023225.1:0-98820 GCA_037575425.1 Anastrepha fraterculus | reverse complement strand
CTATATTTTTACAATACTCACACTATTTTTCATGTTACATTTTTTTGTTGATTTTTTACAAAAATATAGTTCATTGTGCAACGAAAATTGTATAAATCAAAGTGCGAAATTTTTTACAAAATTCACAAAAATTTTACAACTTTCAAACAAAATGTCATCAAAACTTTCAACTTTTTAGTTAGAATCTTTAGATAGCTTCTACTATCTAGTTTTATAGCCCATTTTAGTTCAATAAAGTGTTCGGAAGTTTTTTATATGGAAGAAAATATAGTATTTCACTTCGTATACCAAAAATATTGTCAAAAATATACTCAATTTTTGAGCGACTTCAAACTTGCACTTTGTTATACTAAAAATAAATAGATTATAAAACTGCATACTAAGAAAATTTCTAAAAATTGTGATAAAATTTTTCTGATGTCATTTTTTTTTCATAAAAAACGGGAAAAATAGGTTAAGAAAAATATTGTGAATCTGATAAGAAGATAAAGGGACTTAATTATGTGAGCACAAGTTTATTTTAGCCTTCTGCTAAACTCTTTATTCTTCTCCTCTTCCCTCCAGATTCTGCAAGACATGATGGTGGAAATCGACTACGATGCCGATGGCACAGTTTCACTGGAAGAATGGCAACGCGGCGGCCTCACAACCATTCCACTACTTGTATTGCTGGGTAAGTATTCTTGAGCGCGTACACAGGGTTCACGACAGGGTGTATTTGTTCAACTAAAGACAAAAGTGACGGAAACTTGTACAAGTAAAATGACTACTTAAACTAACTTAGCTCAACTTGAGACACTGAATTTCTGTGAAACTTTACTGACTTTTAGTCTTTGCGAGCGTTGATTTGTTGATTGTTTTGCTTGTTTAAACTTTTAATCAACTAAGTCTTTTTATGGATTCACAGTATAATTATGTGCAACTACGTTGTTTTATTTATGTTATGCTCTTCCTGGACAAATCACTGGGAAGGTAGAGATTACGACAAATTTGCATGAAAGGATACAACTTTTATGTTTAGACTAAATAAAAAAGTTATTCTCAGAGTTAGTTTAATATGAATGTGTGCGAGTTTGTGCATGACTTTATTGGACCTATATCTCTATTTCCATCCTAACCAAGGAGTATTCCAAGAACTTGAATGATTTTCTACAACTTCAGAGAAGAAAGCGCATAATCGACTATGGCATTTGTACAAGCCATTCTTTTCAAAATCACCATACAATGGAACATGATACCCAAAGCAAAGGAGGCTGTTTTAGAGGTTCTATAAAACCTTCTTTCAGTGAACTTCTAAACTATATAAACCCTTCAATTATTAAATTACACTACTATTTTGTTCCACCTTAACATTTAGCTTTCGAAAAGAATCCCATACAACAAAAACTCGGAGGCATTACAAACTTAAGCTCAAGATTCCCTATCATCGTTACCGATACTTCTAAGCTTAATGATTGCGTAGATAGTGGGACTCACTAAGCTAAATTTAAGTACGCTTAGCTACAATATAGTGGCTAATAAGCCAATATAGTGGCACTATACTATAGTGGCGTAGTTTAGACTGAATTGTTAGTAATTAAGAAAAATCTGACGTGAGATTTGTCATCAGCGATTCCAAAATCCTCAAGTAAGCTAAGTCGATCATCAGTGAAGTGAATGAATCTCTTCAGTGTGGCTTTAGACCTTGGAATCAATCGGCAACAGATACTCACAGTAGGCAAAATTTTCGAGAATATTCACAAAAATATAATCGACCTTTACGAACACTTTGTCCGTTTTAAAGCTGCCTTCTACAGCAAAAAAAAAGAAGCTATATATTTGTCGTGATATATGAATATAGCATCTATGGAGTGAAGGGTATGAAGCACCACATAATAGAAAAGGTGTTTTTTGACAACGATTGTCCGTCGGCTGGTTATCGCAAACCTTTGAATACATTTCTACGTATCATGGAAAAGCTGAAAGAGTGAAGGAACATCAAAGGCACAGCTCGTTGATTATTGGAAATGGCTGTCAAAGAAATAAAATTGTCCAAAACATTTCCTGCGCTTCAGGAATTCATTGTTCACACAGAAATGTGCAAATAAAAAATCATGAAACACTTTAGTGCTCTCCCCTTGAGTTGCATAATTCCCATAAAAAATATTAACAAATTATTTTTTTTTTAACTGAAACTTCTTAGGCGTCGATGGACGAGCAAGAATGGAG
The DNA here is from genome assembly GCA_037575425.1 of Anastrepha fraterculus. Lineage (NCBI taxonomy): Eukaryota > Metazoa > Arthropoda > Insecta > Diptera > Tephritidae > Anastrepha > Anastrepha fraterculus. The sequence continues at coordinate 96,612 of JAYXIM010023225.1, read as the reverse complement.
AGTAAAATTTCATGACCATGCAATGTTTTGGGCATTTTCGTTCCGCAAGAGAGAAAAAAGATATAACGTAGAGAAAAAGAAGAGAGAGAGAGCTATACCTTATATATGTATATCTTAGATACACTTTAGGCTTTTCACCTGAGTTTTTCCTTGTGGTTGTTAATTTCTAGTGAGAAATAACACTGCCTACTTTTTGACGCTTGTTTGCTGGTGCAAACTTGTAGGAAATATGTTTTAAGTGCCTACTTTTTGGCGTTATATTTCCTTGGTGCCTACTATTTGGGGCGTTTCTTTGATCCCAATTTTTTTGCGTTTTCTTTGAGTGCCTACTTTTTGGCGCTTATTTCTGTTTTTTGGCTAGTGTTTATGCGTACTATAAAGTGCTATCCATTCCGGCGTCGGATTTATTAGTATTGTCTTGCGGTAATTTGTGCCGTTGCTGCGGTCCTGGAATCGCTGCGTATGTGCGGGTGATAAACGCTTGGAGTAGTGCGCGTTTTTGCCACGGTTTGTGTCCGGCGTTTACCAACACCGGTTGACCCTTCTCCGTGTCTTGTAAATTTTATCAATTTGTATTCTCTGCAAATGTTGTGTCTCTCATTATCTCTCGGGTCTCTCCCTCTTTCGTTGTCTACCTTGAAAGTTTCACTTCTGTCATGTGTACTACGCTACACGCACTTTGTTTATACAATTAAAATTAATTATTTGCAATTTTTTACAGTAACGTAAAAAAAACGAAAAATATCTGGCAGTAGTTTTTTACATCAGGCTTCTGAGTCTAGCACATGACACTAAGAAGTTATTTTCAGTATGGTCTAGTGCGAGTCAATATGGGCGTAACGCCCTGTTCAACTTCTTGAAGTTACTTTTTTGCCACTTCTGTGATATGAGATGCTAATTGAGAGCAAGTGGATATTTTTTTTCGTAATTGCTATGCCTCTTATTTTTGAACAAAATTTGTACTTGAAGTTTTTAAAAGTTTTGACTGGGCTAAACATTAAAAACATGTCAAGTTTTCCTTTTTTGTCAGAAGCAAAAGAGAGTGCGGAGGTGACACACCCCATTAATACACTTTGATAGGAATGAACTATCACTTATAGTTTTCTTTAGGAAGTGCACACTTTGAGAAAATTCGGGAAAGTCCGAACTTTCCTTATGTGTAGTCATTTTCAGCAGAAGCTGATTATTTTGTTACCAATTGCAAAACCCACCTTAATTTGGCTCATTATGGACAATACAGCGACTATATTATCTCTGACGGGCTACATTATAACGGAATTTCCAACCCATTATAGTCGAATCTCGAATATAAAAATCTTTTATTTTAGAAATGCAAATATTTTGCTCTTTTGCATTTCTGTAATTTTGCTTAAATTCGACCTGTCTTCTTTTACTCTTTAAGAATTACTTGCCACGACAAATATATCAGTTGCAAGTAATCTATAAATAAAAAATTTCGCAAACCGCAAATGTTTATATAAAATAAGTGCTGAACCAAATAGCCGTTACTAGTTACCGTTAGCTCCATCTACCACATACCTATAGTTGGACAACGGAAGCAGCTCAACCAAAATCTTTAGTAGCTTATAAGCCCTCAACCATCTAGGATGAGAATTCAAAATCGAAATGCTCCATTCTAAAGTCACATACACACACACATACTCCGACATTTTTCATGTTAAAAAAAAAAAAAATAGTAATTTATTTGTGTGTGTGCATGTATATGAACGTCGCTTTGCATGCTTTCGTTGATTCCACAACGGGGTGACGCCATCAATGCACGCAAAACGTTTGAAATTCAAAGTGCGTCGTTAACGTCTTCGCGGTCGTCCGCTAGATGATTCTCTCTCAACTATACTACTCAACCAACGCTCGTTCACCCCAAATTTTCAGAAGATAGCCATACTGAAAAAGCTATTACTTTATACCATTACATATTGCTTTAGTGACTGCGCTGCTTTGACAATATTTGCATGGCGCACACAGCTTGACACACTCGAAAATGAACTTAGATGTGTCGGCTCAATTTTATTTATTTTATTTTCACTCATTTACGCCTTCACGTGTGTGCGTGTGGGAAGAGGGGGATGATTGGTTTTATTTTCACTTTTATTTTTATTTTATTTGAAATGCTCTCGCTCTTATTTTTACACATATTTGTTTGCCATTGCAGGCGTTGACAATACGGCATTGAAGGAGGATGGCATCCATGTGTGGCGCTTGAAACATTTCAGCAAACCGGCGTATTGTAATCTCTGCTTGAATATGTTGGTCGGCCTTGGCAAGAAGGGTCTCTGTTGCGTGTGTAAGTATAACCCCAAGTGCATGTGTGTGTGCCAACTGTATGTAATTTTGTTGTATATTGCATTTGCATGTGCTTTAGTGCATTTCCGGTTCGAGATGAAGTTCATTTTAAATACCGGAAATTCAAATAACTCAGTAAGTGAAAAGTTAAATTGGAAATGGGTGATGGGTGATGGCATATGGGAGGCATAGCAAACGAGTATATTTACTTAAATTTACAATTTACAAACAGGCATACATATAAATTCGCATTTGTTTGCACAGCCGAGTGCATTACATTTGCCGGAAATCATACGGCACGTAAATTGCTTCAAGGAATTGGGAGACTTGCGAAACCAAACAAAGTAACTAAACTGAAATTCAAGCTAATGAGTTTTGTAGTGGATGCATAGAAATGAACCAAGTTTCTTAGTGCATAAAATCACAATATTTGCATTAATTTGTTTTTATTTTATTAATAAGTAAAATAAAAATAATAATTAGAAATCTTTTGCAGGTTAGAGACTTTTTTTAATAAGCATGCAGGTGCACACTTTTAAAAACACAGCTGGCATTTTCTACCATGTATCTGTCATTAGGAGTTACCTTTAATTCGGCTAAAAATTAATTAAATTTTTTTTTTTTTACAAAGATTATACTTTCTCCATTAAATATGAAACACAATTCCTACATCATTCAAATGACTAGTTTTACAGTAGACCATAGTGTGCCAGATTTCGATGTATACCCTCAAGAAAAACCAAGATAAATTATTCTTTACTCTAAAAAATGTGTTTATGTTTTTCTTCTAAATTAACCAATTCGTGTTTTTATATTCTAAAAAGAAAAAGAATATTTATGAATGCAAGAAGCAAGTGACTTTCATTGGCTTTTACTTTTTTATTTTTCAACAAATGTATTTTTTAAAAGTTTGAGAAAAAAATGTCACATATTTTCTTTTATGTCAGACGCAAAAGAAGGAGTCTCTCACATTTTATTAATACGCTCTGAACAACCTATTCTGTCAACTGAATTTCTCACCATATTTTTAGGAAATTCGCACTTTTCTCACAACTAGGTTTCATATTTCAAATCTCTCATCCCCTCTTGGCATAGCTTTATTCTTAGCGGCGTCTCACAAAAAAATGTTTAATGGCGTCTAATCGCAGCTTCTTGCCGGCTAATTGACATCGCACGTAAAGTTAGCTTTGTGGCAACAAATACAAGTAGTGCTCTTAAGATAATGGAATTTCTTGTAAATGTTTAATTTAGGTACTGCCCTTAGATTTATTATAATAATAAATCTTAGGCCTGAGGTACTGCCCTTCGATTTATTATAAAAAAATTTAATTATATTTGTTCACGAATAAATAAAAACATTCCAAAATATAGAAGGATTTTATTCACAAACTATCATTTTTATACAATTCTAACATATACGAGTAAATAGAGGCTTACGCATGAACAAATTTTCAAAGCGCATTTGTATTAACTTATAAGTGGATACTTCCAAAACAAGCTGTGCAAAGACTCGTAACAGCTTTTCTAGACGTTGAAATTTATTTTTGACCTTCGGCAACAAAAGGAAATCGTTAGGTTAGGCCTGTGAGATGGACTATGCATTAATTTAATTTTTTTGAGTCCTCAAAAACTTTCTGCCGTGAGCCGGAACGTGAAACTCGCATTGTAGATAATTGAAGGATGTTTCATCTTCGGCGGTTGGCTCTCCTTAATTCTCCAAAAACTTCTGGCAAACAAATGGTTGCGTATCACTCAGAAATGGCAGTTTTAAGTTTCTCCAGTGGTAAAGTTGCGACATGACCAGATTGATCAATGTACTCCTGTCTCGATAGTCCACGTCGAAAATCGTAATAAATCATAGCACGAAAATTTTCACGAGTTAATTCCATCTTTCGGGCGAGATGAATTTTTCAACTCACTGAAAAAAAATTAAATAAATGAAGCTCATCTTACTACAGTTCATCACACGTAATGTCGTCAAGGCGATTCTGCTAAAAGCCTGCGATTGCCTAAAATGTTCTATTAATTATCACTAAAAATATTGTTTTGATCAATTTGTTTATAAAAAAGCAGTGTAACCTTTTCTTTTTCACTTCAAATTTTAATTTTTTTTCGTTAAGGTAGGTGCAAAGTGGAATAAATTATTTTAACCAAACATTTCTCTATGGTTGATTTCAGTTGATTACAAGAGGCTGTACATTCCACGGCGCAAATTAAAGGATCCACGTTTGAGCAGCTGTAGTGCCGTCATTTTTTTTTTTTTTCAAAAAAATTTTGTATATTCTTTTAAGCATGCATATTAATATGTAATTTATTTTAACACACTACCCGCCGTGTGTATAAATTTGTGATTTTTGTTGAACTTCACGAAACTCTCGTGTACATACATTTGAGAGTGTCGATAACCGTTAATTTTATTTTCGAATCAAATAAAATTATTGGGAGGTTGAATTAGTTTTAAAGGTGACACACAGATGGCGCTATTTATCACTTTATCGCGTTGGCAATACTGAATATATATTCATGACAAAGCCTCATCCCTAGGCTTTGTTTATCAGTATCTGTCATTTTGCTGAAGTATAAACAACGCAGTGTTTTCTTGCTCCGAGTATGTCAACTTTCGTGCCGTCGAAACGCAATTTGCGGGAAGCTTTGCTTTTCTGCTTCATTTTGAAAAAAAAATACAGCCCAAGCCCGTGAATTGCTGCAGGAGGCCTACCCAGACCATACTCCGTCGATTTCAACATCTGAGTACTGGTTTCGACGATTCAAAAGTGGTGATTTTCACACCGAAGACAAGGAGCGTCTTGGCCAGCCCAAAAAGTTCGAGGACGCGGAATTGGGGGAATTGGTAAACGAGGACTCGTGCCAAACCCAAGAAGAGCTTGCTGAATCATTGGGCGTTGATAAATCAACCGTTTGCAAGCGTCTAAAAGCGATGGGAATGATCCAAAAGCAAGGACATTGGGTCCCGTACGAGTTGAAGCTGCGCGACGTCGAACGGCGATTTTTTACGTGCGAATGGGTTTTTTGCATTGGGTGGTGACTGGCGGCGAAAAATGGATCCACTACGATAACCCAAAACGCAAAAAATCATGGGGTTTGCCCGGCCACGCATCAACGTCGACGGCCAAGCAGAATATTTAAGGCAAGAAAATCATGCTCTGCATTTGGTGGGATCAGGTCGGCGTCGTATATTTTGAGCTGCTCCAACCGGGCGAAACAATCACGGGGGATCGTTACCGACTGCAATTGATGCGTTTAAGCCGGGCATTGAAAGAAAAACGGCCGGAAACAGTAAAAAGGCACGACAAGGTTATTTTGCAACATGACAACGCTCGGCCGCATGTTGCTCAACCTGTCAAAAAATACCTTGGAACGCTTGGCTGGGAAGTGTTACCCCACCCGCCGTATAGTCCAGACATAGCTCCCTCCGATTATCATTTGTTCCGGCATATGAGTCTCGATTTGGCGGACCAGCGGTTCTCCTCGTAAGAGGCTACCAAAATATGGGTTGAGTCATGGATAGCCAAGCAGCGGCCAGAATTTTGGAGAAACGGCATCCGGAAATTGCCCGAAAGATGGGCGAAAGTTGTAGCTAGCGATGGGCAATACTTCAAATAAAATATCTTGTACCGTTTTTTCACAATAAAGCCCCAAATCTTCGAAAAAAAACCTTTAAAACTAATTCAGCCTCCCAATAGATTCGTTTGTTTAGGCTTAAATTTTACAGGGTTGCGTTTTTCAGTTCTTCTTTTGTCACGTCCAACCATTCTTTGTCTGAAGTCTCTTGCGGCATCGCTCGTGGGTTAGCCACACTTCAATATTTGCTTTCGTTTTGAATATCGTAAATAATAACTATAATAAATAACCATATTTTTAAATAAATATCTATATTTTTGTACTAAACTAAGAAATGTAATTTGCTAATGCTGAGCCAAAAGAAGACGCCTATTATTGTTATTAAGAAACTGTTTCAGGTGAACCGTTAATGTACAGCTTTTTACATATTATTTTTAGACAATCATTTATTTATTTTTGAACTCGCATATAAAATGAAAAGTTATCAAAACTTCCAAGAAAATATAACGGTTATCGGGCATCATGGCGAAAAATCGTAAAAATTTAAAAAATGTAAGAAATTTTTTCTAATTATTTTTTTTAATTTCACGTCCTATAACGTACCGGCTGAAAGAAAGTTGGAAGTTGACGAAGCATTTGTTGGAAATCCTAGACTATGAGCTATCATTCGAGATAAATATAGTCTGCATAGAATCTACACCAGTAAAATTATAGAGTGTTAGGAAAAAAATGCCTTAAATTTGAAAATCGTCTCTACCTACAAAACGAATATTTTCACCCTTTCGCTTCCTTACGATTTTTTGTTGCTATCGCCATCTCCTATCTTCCCACGTAAACGGTCTCTCGAAAAGCTGGTTTTTGAATCTTTTGAATTTCAATTTAATATCTTAAAATAACAAATACTCTCACTTTTCGCAAAAAATTATTGAAAAACTCGTTGTCTGGAGGATCTGCCCCCTTAAATAATTTTGCCCAGCTAGCTTATTCAAATCAAATCGTGTGCGATGATGTGAGAACGAGCTCCAGCGAAAAGATACTTTTTTTTTGTAAAAATGGTCATACTTATTTATCAAAGTCGTGCGTCCATGGGGAGAACTTTTTTACTAAAAGATATGGCGAAAATGTAATAGACTCCCTAAAACGCTTTCCCACACATTTTCTTCTGTATGTTAAAATGTCTACAAAATGAAGAAGAAACCTAAAATATTTGAATTTTTGTCTTTATTAGAAAACTATTTTCAAGCGAAATTTATCAAATGACAGCCAAAAAGTTTCTCACAAAGGGGAATTAATTGGCATAAATTAGCCATTCACGTTATTTCAATAAACATCCATTTAGCAAACAAGCACTGCACTTACACATACCTACTTATTCAAGCCTAAGTGTGTGAAAATATGCAAATAGTCATGTGTGATCAAAGCCTTTTTGCGTTGGACATCAAATTTCAATTAACAAACGTTTTTCGACACATTTTTCTCTTCTCTTTTCAAAACCTATCAACGGCGGCATACAACGTGGCGCACTGTGACTGAAAATGCCTATTTGCCGATGCATCTAACCAAATTAACAACTAACACGAACGACTACGAAACATCAAACCCAATGCAACAATAATGCACTACGTGGGTCCTTATGTTCACACACTGTTTATCGTGATGATGATGGTGATGGTGATGATGATGATAATGATGACAATCCTGACAACTGCTGTTTATGAATACAACAAAACTAAACCATGTAATACATAAACAACAAACAATAGTATGCAAATACACTGTACATGAACGTTGCGTGCAACATGCGCCCGCCTCTTGCATCACCACATATGTCAAATCGAAGAAGGCTAAAGGTGGCGGCGATCTGCTACATCACTGGGTCGAGGGTAATTGCTATGGCCGCTGCTCCAAATGTCGCAAACGCATTAAGGCATATCACGGCATTACGGGGCTGACGTGTCGTTGGTGCCACATGATGGTAAGTCTATAAATTTAATATGTTGATGTAGATGTATGTAGATGTGGATGCCTGCGTTAGCAACAGTTAAATGGCATCAACGGAGTATGGGAGGAATGAAGAAATAGAAGAAACAAGGAGTGAGTAGGTGCTGACGAGTGGGTGATGTATAAATGGGCTAGTAATTTATAAATTTTCTTCATCTGTGAGTAGTAGTGGTACAGTATTGGGTTAATCTGAGGCAGCTTTTTAACAAATTTTTTTCATACCCAAATTTTTGTTCACTTAATCGAGGCAAAAGAATTGCAGAATCCGTCCAGTGAGTTATGGATGATAAGAAAATATTAGAAATCTAACTGCAATTAGCAATAAAAATCTATGTAGTGAGGATATATTAAAGAGGTTGAATTTTATTTCTGTGTACTCTTGATAACACAAATTAGGTTAGATAAAGATAAATGGATGTACAAACGAGGATCCACTTGGACAAGGAATCAAATTCGCCTTTTCTGATGCTACACAGAGAGAAAAACGAGGGCGAAAAACAAAACAGAACCCGAATAGGGGAGAAGAAGAGGATGGTGACTAAGCAATAACTAATTATACTAACCACTTCAATCAGCTGATGAAATTCACCAGTTGCGGAATGTTTGGACCTGCTGTATCCGTAACGTTGTAACAAAAAAGTAAGAGTCCAAATATCTGAATCTTAGCCGAGAGCAGGGCAGCTGACGAGCTACACAGCTCCTGAAGAAAGGATTGAGGCAATCCCACCTAATGAATGCTCGGTTAAGACACCCACCAGACGTTCAGAAGTTCTATCGAGCGTCCCCGGTTTATCTGTGGTCAGAAGGATCTCACCATGTTGCATACATGCGCACTAATACAGCGCGCGTTGAGTTGATGCGAGGCCTATCTTTCCAGGACCAGGCCACATGTTCTCAAGGAAACCCCAATCCTCGCATTTTGTGGTGAAACCATCTCGAGGGTCCTCTGTCAGGCCAGCTCATCAGCCCAGCAGATTTCCGCTATGCCACTGTAATCGGGAACTCAAATGAGCCTAATATCGAAGTATTCGCGACTAATTTCGAACGCAAAAACAACGAGCCCAAAGTCCTAATTGCCGCTTGGCTGACGAAGTGGTTATTTATCTCCCTTACAGTAATTTTCAAAAATTAATCTATTTCTTGATTCAACAAATTTGAGCAAGGTTTTAAAAATTTTAGTTAGACCTCTTAAGGCATTTTTTCTAAGAATGCAAATTTATGTTTTATTCGAAACTTTTGAAGAACTGCTTTTTAAACTGCTGAAATCAGAACTAGAAATCAATTTTTGAGTTTTTTATTTTTATTTTTTGTGGGCAAATTGAGAAACTCAAAACGACACACACTTCCCCTCAACTCTCATTATACCTAAATATTATACATACATATATAAAGGGTGGTTAAATTTCAAGGGCCGATGTTGAATGTAAACCACTCCTAAACGTAAAATTTTTTGTTGCACTTCATTTGACATTTTTCAATTTCAGATTAACTCAATTTGAACCATAGAAAGATACACAATCGAGCGATGCGTTAAAGCTATTCAGGCTTATTATGAAAACGGGCGTTCAAATCAAAATGCATATCGCACACTTCGTGAAGAAAATCATCTTCAGTGATGAGGCACATTTTCACCTCAGTGGATTCGTCAATAAGCAGAATTGCCGCATTTTGGGCGAATGATAATCCAAGAGTAATTGCCGAAAATCCAATGCACCCACAAAGAGTGACTGTTTGGTGCGGTTTATGGGCCGGCGGCATCATAGTGTTCGCTATCGTGAGATGATAACGTACTTTTTAGGGCCCGAATAGGAAGATGTGGATGTGGACGATACATGTGGTTTCAACAGGACGGTGCCACTTGTCACACAGCTAACGAAACAATGGCTCTTTTGCACGAAAAATTTATGGCCGAATAATCTCACGTCGCGGCGAAGTCAATTGGCCGCCAAGATCATGTGATTTGACACCGTTGAACTTCTTTCTTTGGGGTGATTTGAAAGAAAAGGTGTACGTTGATAGGCCAGCAACAATTTAAGAGCTAAAGGATGAGATAATTCGGCACATTAACGGCATAGAACCTCAATTATGCCTCATCGTCATCGAAAATTTGGACCATGGGATGGAGGTGTGCCGATATTTTGTTCCATACATAATACAACACAATACAATCTCGGATAATAAGTTTTATAGCGCATCCGATTCCTTATGAGATTTGCACTTCGACCTCATGGCCTTTTGTGTAGCACATATGAATTCGGTATAATAAAGTTAGGTTCGACGTTTTGAAGTTTTTATTAATTTATTTGTTGAAGCATTTTTTTCTTCCATATAACAAGTAGCCTTCGAGTTGAATTTCGAGCTTTGATGCATTAAGAGACTTTTAGTAGAATTTTATGAAAAATATGTATGTGGTACGCTTTAACCCGTTATAGCCCTCTGTTGTGAGTATTTTTTATCTTTTCTCGCAAAAGAGAGAGAAAATATCCATCTTTTGAATAATTAGAATAAAAATTAAAATGTTTTACAAAAAAGGTACACGTAAAGGCACACACATTTTTATGTGTCATTCGTCTATAAGCGGCTCAAACTGATGGTTTGTGCACAGCCTTAAATCAGACTAAGAAGTGCAATAGTTAAGAACTCCATATATTTGTATGTACGTACTCGCATATATGTATGCATATATATACAAGTCCATGCAAGGCTGCGGTTTGACGTATGTTGCCTGCCCGGAAATTACAACAACACTTTCAATCATGTGGTACCGCCTTATTATTGCACTCTAGAAGTGTGTGCCAAAATGCATCAGTTGGCTTTTCAGAAGATCCGTCTCAAAATGAATTAGGTGCACCTTAAAGATGGTGGGTTTGCTGGTATTATGAATTAAATTGAAATAGGTGACCATCCTCTTTGTAAATCCGATATGCCCAAAACATGATATATGTCCACATAAATCTCAGCAAATTTACCTCCAATCAAAAGTTAATTACCATCATTGAGTATTCCATTAGTGTTTGTGCCAAAATCAAAGCAAATCAAGTGCAATTGCATAGGCAAATACATGCATATGTATGTATGCATGTATTGCAATGCAAATATAAAGCAAAGGTATTTAGAAACTCATCAAATTCAAATATCCTATGAATATTTAACTAGTTACAATAATTCTTAGGACAGGTATTTTACAAAGAAGTGAATAAAATATGTAATAAATATGTTAAATACGGTGACCGTCGTAGCCGAATGGGTTATTGCGTGAACCCCTTTTGAAAGAGCACAGGTTCGCCCATTCAACACCAAATCATATAAAAAGTTTTTTCTAATAGCTGTCACCACTCGGCAAGCAATGCAACCCTCCGAGTGTATTTCTGCCATGAAAAAGTTCCTTAGAAAAAATATCTGTCGTTTGGAGTCGGCTTAAAACTGTGAATCCCTCAATTTGTGGAAAAACATCAAGACGGACATCACAAATAGAAGGCGGAGCTCGATCAAGTACCCAATAGAGGGTGTAAGAGTCAATTATCTGCATAAATATTGTATTTTAACTATTTTTTATGATTAATTATATTAAAATTATTATTGTTATTCTGCCACAATATTTCAGGAATATATTAAGGTGGTTAAATTAAAATATCAATCGAGTTTTTTAATAATCAAAAAACTGTTTTTCGAAATATTCTTTCTAAAAAATAACCTCAAGTAATAAAAACCTTAAAACATAGATTTTCGGTGCACTTTTTGATTATTTTTATTTTGAAATAAAGTTTAAGGAAAACTTGAATAACTCAGCTAAATCTTGGTCGATTTAGACTTCTATGGTATAAGGGGAAACCATTTCATTCACGTGACAAGTTTTCACATATATCCTTTTAAATTTTTATTTCTTCATGCAAATCTTTAAAGCTTGAACTCTTCTAACATCTGAAGTGAATTTTTGGAAAAAATTAGTTTTATTTTTTTTTTAAGCGTTTTCAAAAAGATCAAGGGGGTCAGTTCTCGTTCTATGTAAACGTGAAGTGAAAAAAGTTGTCATTTTCGTTTTCACAGACACTTGACACTGTTCCATTTCCACTGTAGATATGAAACTTTTGCAAGTATGATATTCAAATTTCAAATGGCATTCATTTTGATGCTAAAATCAATTTTAAGAAAATATACCGCAAATAATTACTTTGCTGGATTTGGAGCAAAAAGTTCGTGATGAGTAAAGTAAAGTAAATTAAATTAGTAAATTTAATCCAGTTTTGAAAATAATTGAATATTTGTAGGAATTTGTTGATAGTGCTGAGACGCTCACTTCGCTATGGACAGAATCCACCAACGATGGGGTTTATTTAGAATACTTTACGGAGCCTGAAGTACATGTTAGATCTCGTACAAATAGTATTTCAAGTCGTGATATTTTGAACAAAGCAAAAACGCAACTTTTGCAGATAATTTTTATTCATTTATTTTTTTCCATACGTCAAAAGATACATTTGTTTAAAACTATAGTTTAAAGGTAATTCAATTGTACCAAAATATTAAAACTTGAAATAAAAATACTTCAAATAAGCTCTTTTCCTTTGGAAAGAAATATTTTTTAAGTAATTATATAATACATATATGCCTACAGTGGCTCCCAGATAAAGTTACCGAGTGTTCACTTTTACAATATTTCCTATATTTTTCGTATACAATTGTTTTTTCGTTAATCGTTTATATTACATGACACCCCTTAATAAACTACCAACAACATGCGCACCCCACCTGCAGCGAAACCCGAAAAACAGTTGGAATAAAAGTAGGATTTGAAACTATGACAGTTTTTCAAATAAACACAAATAAAATAATTTAAAAGCTAGAATAAAATGTGAATTCAAAAATTGAAAAAAATTACAGTTTATTTAACAACTTAAAAATCTAATCGCAACGCAAACACAAGGAGATCAAGGATTTGACTTCTATTCACCTGATATTGACTTTTGTAAAAGTAGAGTTCATTCTACAGCAATAACCATATAAATCCTAGTTCAAAACTTTGGGCAAGTTAAAAAACAGGTCGAATTCTCATCAAATTCTGCAATTTTTTAAACAAAATTTTTAGAAACTGCTCGGGTATATAGAGTTTTGTAGCCACGCAACAATACTACCACTTATACGCTCGCCATGGACCTCCTTCTTTCACATACCTTCCATTTTTTCACACACAAATTGTCAGAAAAGAAAATTTTCATATAATGAAAAGAAAATTTCTTATCATTTTTTCACGGAACGTGAATCGAAAGTTTAATGAAAATGGTAAAAAACTTTTAATTTCACTTTTAGTGCGGAGTCACACTGTGCGTTTTCACCGGAGCGTTGAAAACGCTCCGGCGCGAAAGGATGGCAATGACGAACGCGTTTGTATGATAGTTGTCACACTATGCGTTGTCGCCGCACCTACCGGACGGTTGCCGCAACTTGCTGCGGCGATGCGGCTCGACCGCAAGACCGGAAGACATCGACGACACAAGTATTCTTACGAATACCGTCACACTGTGCGGTTCAAACGCAGCGTTTTGCAATCATATTCGATACGGATAAATTTATACCTTGCATTCAAGAAAAGCCGGCCCTTTGGGATAAAAGTGCAAAAGAATATAGTGATAAGAATGCAAGAGAAAAAGCGTGGATAGAAGTTGGCGAATATTTTCGAAAAACCGTCGAAATTTCTCAGTTGATTCACGATGAGAAAAGAATGGATGGACCCAGTGTTGGCGATTCACTGGCTCTCTCAATAATCCTTCCGCTTCCAATAGCGAAATTGCAATTATTTTTTTTCTCAAAATTTTCCGGGACATCTTGTTGTGCTTACAGAATGCAGCAGACTGACGCAGATTGACGCTGAGTGACCGTACAGTGTGACATGTCGATCCGGTGCGGTGAAAACGCATGCCTTTCAACCGCTCCGGTGAAAACGCACAGTGTGACTCCGCACTTACACAGAACGAGAATTGACCCCCAGTGCACATAGGTATGTCTTACTATTTTTCCGAAATATGTTGGTGAAAGTCTTGAAATATAATAAATTTTATAATTTTGATGTAAAAACCATATCGATTCCTTCATATAAAGAGTGATGTACTGTGTATCTGCTTACTAGCCTCCATACTCCGTGCCACTCTCTAGAGAATTCCTGTCGAGATACCATTAAATTCACACACAATATTTTCATTTAGTGCTGAGATGGTCGCTGGGTCTCTTTCATAGATTTTACTTCCTCCATAGGAAAAAGCCGATAGGAGTAAGATCAGGCGACCTTGGTGGATATGCCACCAAAACGACTCACAAGTTTTGCAGGAAAGAAATCTCGCAGTGTCGCCATGGTTTCTCTGGCCGATAAAAGAACTGTCTACATGAATTGCGGTCCAATTATTTCACTGCTTGGTAATGCACAGCAAACCATTATCTTGGGACACATCATCGACACATTAGTAGTAAGTTCTGTCCTTTAGGTAACCAATAACGACAATTTTACGTAATTAAATAATGGCGCGTACACTTCCGTTAGGTGTTCAGCCGAGTTCATCCTCCTATTTGTGGTGTACTTCTTGATATTGTTCCACAAATGGAGGGTCCTATAGTTTTATGCCGACTCCGAACGGTAAATGGTTTTTATGAGGAACTTTTTCATGACAGAAACACACTCGGAGGTCCAGCTGGGCCCCGATCGTGGGCTGTTTGCTATCGAACTTGTTGTCCGAAGCCTTCGTATGAGCGAATCAAATCTTCACATGGGGCAACACCTAATTGTCGAATATTGTAAGGTGAACAGAATTTCCGACTAGCAGTTACAAACAAATTATTGACCTTCATCTAAAACCTAATTTTGCCACCAGACACCCTGTACATACACAAGACGAATGGTGTATTCGCAGTGTTCATGGAACGAAGAAAATGCCGAATTGTCTATTTGTTGTTCTTCTCAACTTATTGGCCTATGTGCCTCTACTACGTAAAAATTTTCCATAAGAATCTTGGCTTATGCACCTATACAAAAACTACCATCGTCTAGGACGCAATTTTGCTCATTGCGCTCATTTAGATATATTATTCAGATTTATTGGAATAAGTAGTCAAAAATTGGACTGATTGAATGGGCAATGGGCATACTCCGGATATTATATTCAAAAAATTAATGCTATGAAATTATATATGGACACCATGATGACAATGAAATCATGAGACAGTGATAATAGTTCCCCGTTTTGATTTGTTTCAGCAGGTGTCAAAGTTACCAATAACACCCAACTGTCGAAATATTCTGTGAGGTTTGTCATTTCATCATGCATCGTTTGTTAAACGAGGGGAAATTATTAAAAAATATTATACAAATTCCGGTTCAGCTGCAAATACAGAAATTATTGCTCAAAATACAGAAAAATTGCTCAGCAGATATAGGAAAAAGCAAATTTGTCAAATTGTGTCAGTGTTCGACAACGCGTCAATGCATCCAAAACGAGTGGAAGTTTATTTCGAAACAAAGAAGCAGACATCGTTATCGTCAATGTCCTTCGCGCAGTTAACCAAAGATAAAAAGTAATAGTTACACACATAGTTACAGTCATATTGTGAATGAAGGCAAGTGGGGAGGGTCTCTTGTCAGCAAACAAACAGCCGATTTGAGTTGATTTTCTTCTATTCAGGTCCATACTATTGTAAGATGTGAAAGTTTGGATGAGAGCCAAGTCAAATCAAGCATTTATAGTATCCATTGCGGTACTTGGCGACAGTAACGGACATAAAGAAGGACGACCTCTGCTTGGCAAGGATCAAATGAAGAACGAGTTTACTTCACCAGTAAAGATGTTTAACATTTCCTAAAAGACAATGGAATCATTAAGGAAGTAGATTTTTGGTATAAGGTGACTTGCTTACATCTTTTCACTTAGGAACACAAGTGTTGTAGAAATATGGTTCAAGTTCGGACATAGATGCACTAATTTCCCTTGAAGCTTCTTAACTCTACTGCATTATCCTAAATTTAATAATGCCACAAATGAAAAAAAAACAAAAAAGCACTCGCTCAATAATATCTGCAATTCAATACAAATAAGTCAACTTAAAGTACCACTGTGAAGTCCCTACGATCTCTTCATGTGCTCAATACGCAGCTGTCAACTCAAGCTGCGTTCGCCACCTGTCACGCCCACTGCAGTGCGTATTCTTTTTTGTTCAACCTCACACTTAGGTTAAGCAATCGAACTGCAACATTGCAACACTTGTAGAAAAGAAAATCCCCTGTTTTCAATACACTTGCGCAACCCCTCGTCGTCAATCAAAGTCATTTGCCATTCCGTAGTTTGAAATTCGCTATTCGTTCTGTGACACTGCTTTTCTGTCTACAGTTTATTTCATTTACATACTGTACATACATACATATTTGTACGAAATTTGTTTTTTTTTTTTTTGTTTTTTACAACAAGTGTGAATTTGCATATGTTTATACATTCTGCACTTTTACCGCAGCTACCACTTCACAGCCACCCTATTTCGCTACTATTTCCACGGCTTTATTGACAGCAATCCGCATTTTTAATTTGACATGCAATGTTGCAACAATAATAATGTAACTTTCATGGTGTAGTTCATTTGCATTTCAGCTCCTCAACTCGCTCCCCAAACGCAGCACATCATGTCTCTTGTCTCCTTGCGCTACTGCAATTTGTATTGTTGGATTTGCGAAATTGCAACGGAAGTAATGCATAAATGTTTTCGTTACATATTAATATGTGAATGCTTGTGTGTGTGTGTATGTATAGGTGATGCGTATTTGTATTTGGATATGTCACGCAAGGAAATAATAGAACCGCGCGTTCATTGCGGCAGTAATGGGTAAGTCATGCTGTAACGCTGTTTATGAGTTTGCTAGGTAATTGACTTCAATGGCGGATTTATTTTCTAGTGAAAAACGTTTTTAACATAATATAACCTAACAACATGCTATTAACAGTATTGTCTCTTGGAAAATACTATACATGTATATATGCGATATATTTTTGATACAATAACAGTAACTAGTCCACCATTAGTACTAATAGAAGGCAGTTTGTAACTAGTTACAAATCGTCCAAGCCAGTAATGCGAAAGAGTAAGTTTTACGTTTTTAATGCCTAAGATTTTAATAATTTTTTTTGCGACTCAAAGGCCAGCTGAATTGATTAAAAGTCGAAAAATCAAGAGCAGTTCGAGAGCAAAATCGAGAGCTTAGACGTATAGCTGAGTGTTTGAATATCGGTGATTTCTAAACCTTTGGTCAGTTAAAGGTAAGTAGTGGTAGCAAACTAACACTCAAAAGACTTTATCATGCTCGTCCTAATGTATGGTTTAGAAGCTTGGACGATGACAATATCCGGTGAGGCGTCCCTTGGAGTGTTTACGAGAAAGAATTTCGGACCTTTGCACGTTAGCAACGGCAAATGGTAGCAAGCATCCGAATCTTATATACAACCGGCAACACACAAGCACATTTGAAAAGTGATAATAGCGTTTCAAAAAAGGTCGTTCGAAAGTTTTGTGCTTGGCGAAATCAGCCTTCTGTAATAGAGGTAAAAAAGAGGAAATTCAATACCTCTACGACCAACGGGAAAACTCGGATCAGGTGTTCAACATTTTTTCCCCCTGTTTTTGAACCCAAATGCATCAACCAAACTGCACTTTCAACGATAATTTACTTGTAATCTGGGCATCGAAGATATGGCAAACTCCGGTAGGCCAATCGGCAAAAATATCAATAAAATCATAGACATCCAGGATAACCCCAACTATGTTAATTTCATTGCAAGTGTGGAATATAGAGCAGGCTGCCAAGAAAAGTTTTAATGCAACAACACGACTTCAAGCGAAACAGGAGCGAAGAGAGGGGAATGGTATATCTCCGAGTGTAACTCTGCCATAAAAAACCTCCTCATAAACAAAAACCATCTGCCATTCGGAGTCGGCTTAAAACTGTAGGTCCCTCCATTTGTGGAACATCATCAAGAAGTACGCCACAAATAGAAGGAGGAGTTCGGCCAAACTCCCAATAAAGGGTGTAAGCGCCAACTATATAGTGGTCTCATAAGGCTACATCTGAAAAATATAGTGGGTGGGAAAGCATTTACCATAAAATGTAGTGCAGACAACTACGTCAATGCGTATAACTAACTTTTTCCACGTCAAATCAAATCGTGTTTTACTTCACATTGGCGCCAAATCAATCCAACAAATTTTGTAATTTTCGCAGGTAACCATTTTGTCGTTTTTTAAGTAATCGATGAGATGAGACCACCCCGTTGCAATACGGTGTCACTTGTGCTGGTACCAGCGCACAGAAAAAATTAGTTGCAGTAGTCAATAGTTCTAGTCGATGATGAAGTAGAGCTAGCAAACTGTCGATGTGACTATAGAAATTTTTAATTTTGTTGCTTTACAATCGATTGCTTTTATATTCTATCGGTAGTAGAAAAGACCCCTTTTATTAATTACACATCACTTGTAAGCCAAAAGAATTCCATTTAATTCAACTCTCATTGGTGTTGGCGGACTAAGCATGGAGAAGGTCTTGATTGATCTTAACCAGAGATCAGGAGATCCGACGCCATTGTTGAGTTTCAGCCATGTTTCGACAAAAAAAAAATTATTTGTATCCCGGCGTCATCCGCGACAAAAACTGTTCTACTCTCCAGCAATCGTCGGGTTACACTCAAAGCCCAGCAAGTTGACAATTTCGAGAGAAGCATTGCAGTCTAAAACTTTGAGCGAACTATCGGCTATTGTCAGGGCCACCATTGGCTCAGGCGTTCATCAAAATCGCAGGAAGGTTGTTATTCTTGCTGAACTATTCACTGAGATCTAAATGCCATGCGACACGATGCCACCGACGTTCGGTTTTGACAAACGATTGAAGACTGAACTGACGACGAATTCCTCACCGAGGAAGTATTTCATGCCTTCATGAACTATGGGGCCAGTTCGTGGCCTCCCTCTTATTCAGGCAGTGAAGGTAAGACAAAGAAGATTATCATGGGACATGGGACGATTATCGTGGGCTTATCGCAGGCGAAAATAAAACTCAATAAAATATGACAAATACTAAAATTTATTGAGAAAGGTGAACTCGGAAAAATACCTTAATCCATCAGGGGATTCAATAGATCTTTCAGGTTGCAGTTGTAAGTCCCTTCATAACAATAAAAATAATAAACGCTAATATCGAATTTTTATAGAAGACATTGCTTGGAACCACTAACGATAGCTTTCGAGTGCGAAACTCATTTTTTCCTTTTTTGCAGTAATACTTGTAAAAGCTTCTTTTTCAATTTATTTTAAGGCAAAAATATAAATACTTATACAGAAAATTTACAAATAGAAGTAATAATTTATCTAACTTAGTTGCATACTGGAAATAATAAAATAATTCAATTCTAGCTTACAATTTAGCTCCAATTATTTGCTCTGCACTCAAAACTACAGCGTTTCCACCTCGAATATTGGCATCAGTTTATTCACAAATATTTAATGGCATATAAATTGGGAGTCATTACTTAACTGAATTCGATTGGTACGAGTTCGACAGTTGAAAACTTTGCACTAATTAGATACAAATCCAATTAATTAGCCGTACATTTTTGAGTTCGAAAAAACAAAGCAACGAACACAAGCGCCATTTACTGAAATCGGTGTGAGTTTGAATTTGATGAAGTATGTGTGTGTGTGTGTGCGTACCCGTAGTAGTGCGGAACAAATAAAACGCATCAGAAGGCAGTACACAAAGACCGGAAACGTGAATGACTTAAGTTGACTAACAAGTTCACAACACTCTTCCTCTTCCTCTTCCTGCTACTAATGGTCTTGTCACTCTTCCTACCCCACTTGCCACGCATTTTGAGTAACTTTACGGAGTTGTTTACTTACACATAAGTATTAGTATGGATGTACCTTTGTACACACTCCGTGTATTCGAATATTTTACGCCTACGTAGCCAGCAACGACACGTGTTCAATAGTTAACGCCAACGCGTCAGAATAAAAACAAAAGCAAATTAGTGACTAGTCAGTTTGTGAAAGAAAAGACAATAAAGAAATGTGTCACATTTCGACAGCTGTGTGAACAGTTATGCTAATTTGAAAGCATCATTAGAAACATTCACCCACTACTCGTCTCCTACTCCGGTTACACGTGGAGGTTTAAAGGTCTGTGTTTTTTCTTCTTCAAAGCTGCTTATTTTCAATTTTCATTCCATTTTTTTTCTACTTTTCTTAATTACATCTTATTTTTCTTCTTCCACATTTTCTCGTAGCTTCATAATCGTTGCGCTTCTTCGGTGAAAAAAGAATGTACGCTGGGTGAATATGCGGATTTAATTGTGCCGCCAACAGCCATCTGCCCGGCAGTTCTTGATCGACAGCGTTCAGTAAATCAAACGAGCAAAGTAAGTTAATTATGCGTTAATTTTCTTAGAATTTTTTACATAAGTGTGTGTGTGTGCGTTATCAAGCATTTTTTAATTTCATGAATATTGTGGGATGAATATTTGATTTTTTCAATTCAATTAACTGGGTCTCATTATCAAAGTGGGTGTCTAACTAATTTATTACTGAAAATTAGATTGCATTTCTTAATAAATTAAGTTAAGAAAGCATTAGTAAAAATTGTATTTACTTAACCTTAAAAATAAACTAAAATTCGGTGGAGCAAAATCAATTTTTTGCGTTATAAATTCCCACTTTTGATGCAATTTATATTATATATATATATTATTTCTTAAGAATACTCGTAAATATATTTCCATATGTATTCTTTAGGTGCCTCACCAAAAATTAAATTGCGGCTTTTCGAACGGAATCATAAAATATCAAAAAATTGCGGAAACATACTAAGATTTATGTGAGCTTGGCGGATTCGAAAATACCTCCAGAAATAGAATTTTTTATAAATAAAATTAATTTTTGCTATAAAGTGGCAACCCCACAGAAAAAATTCTCTAAACGAAATTATTTCTAAGCAGCTTACGTTTGGCGTACAAGTCCTAATGTCTCACTCATTTAACTTTTATTTTTAGATAGGTGGCAACCCTTGGCAAAATAAAATTTGTAAATAAATGTTTTCCCAAACAGTTTTCGATAAAAGCCCATATTGAAATATCTCACATTTTTAATTATTATTTTTAGATAGGTGGCAATACTATGAAAAGATTGCTAGATTACTCCTTTCTAAGAAGTTGCATGCAAATTAATATCGTATAACTTTAAATTTTCGAACGCCAGTTTAGATCTGCTATTTTCAATTTTAAAAATACGATGTCAGATTTGTATTCTGTGACACCAAAAATCGATGAGTAATTTCGTCAATTACAACATTTTTTTATATTTCCCTTTAAATTTAAAACTTCTAATCTCTTTAGTGAAAATACAATTGAGATGAAGGAAATAAATCACAGTCTGCAAAACTAATCAGAATTATTCGCCACAAAACTATTTTGAAAGTCTATTCATGGTAATGAAAAATTTTCGTAGCTGATTTATATTATTTCTTCACAATTAAGGGGGGACCCTCATTTATCGGGTCAAAAAAATCGATTTTTTGGAAATAATTTTAATCTATTCTACAACTATTTAAGAATATACTTTCAAAATTTCAAGTCGATATCTGTATTTTTGAAGGAGTGACAAAATTTTTAACAGGACGCGACGGGTGGCCTGATCGCCTGTATCCAAAACTTTAAACGCGTTTTTCTCGAAACATCATTTTTCGATTTTGTGTACACAATTGAGAACGCTGTATTGAACCAATCAGGCTTTACAATATCTCATTTTAAAGATAATTAAATTGTTTTCAATGTGACATTAAGTGTTTTTTAAAAAAAAAGATTTTCATATTTTTTTGTAATTTTAAAGTCAATTTTTATGCATGAAA
Source organism: Anastrepha fraterculus (assembly GCA_037575425.1). Lineage (NCBI taxonomy): Eukaryota > Metazoa > Arthropoda > Insecta > Diptera > Tephritidae > Anastrepha > Anastrepha fraterculus. Next base: position 74,807 of record JAYXIM010023225.1, on the reverse strand, counting down.
AATCACTTTTAACATAAAACTGGGTAAAAAATATCAATTTCGACATTTTTTTTTAAATCAAAATGTCACATCGAAGGTATTATCCTAAAGTTTTAAAAAAAATTTGGTTTTTTTATTTCAGAAAAAAATTCAGAGCGCTAGAATGTACACAGATAGAATGAGGTGCCATGGACGAGGTGTATATTTCCATACTTAAAATGTTTTTTTTCTTCTCCGAAAATTTTTGTAGACAGTCAAGACATTTATTAAAGTACTTTATGAATTACAAAACGTTTGAAGTTATTTTACCTGAGAAAAAAATTCCCAAAAATGATGCATTTTTCGACCGTCTAAATGAGGGTCCCCCCTTAAAGGGATAGATTTAACTATCTATAGAGGCTTATTAAAGTCATTTGAATAAGTGGATCCAGTACCGTGGAACTTCTTGAAATTATTGAGCTCCATTTTTTTTTTGTTTTGTTAAGAAATAAGAGCCAATATTTGATATTAATTTCACAAATTTTTGCGCTCTACTATTTACAGCATGCATGAATTTATTTAAGCATATATAAAAAAATTTAGTTTTCAATTAATTTTTTACTTGCTTACAAAAATGTATCTATGTGCATATGTATATTCGAAGAATATTTAAAATTTGTGAACACATTGATTGATCCTCCATATCCATCGAAAATTCATCAATTTAAAATAAACTCATATACATTTCTTGTCTTTTCCATTCCTTTCCTTTTTATCACAACTAACTATCGAATATAAAAAATTGAAATCACTCATATGCCAACGTGTCTATATTTTCATTCCGCTTGTAACCAATATCACTCCAATTGGCTTACCATCAATATAAATCCACCCAAATTACTGTTTAATCAACGTGTTATGTAATTTATGCGCTCTGAAAATTTACCAAACTTGTGTGCTTGAATATGTTGCTAATAAAAGAAATCACAAATCCATCAGGCTACCCACTTTCAAATCACACCGCCCAATGAAAGCAGCTGCCCACTGTTGGTGTTCGTAAATCCGAAAAGCGGCGGTCGACAGGGTGATCGCATTTTACGGAAATTTCAGTATATGCTTAATCCTAGGCAAGTGTACGATCTCTCGAAGGGTGGACCCAAAGAAGGTAAGCCAGAAGTTGTGCAGTAGAATTGAAGAGTAAAAGGCAATGGAAATGAGTTATTAGAAGTGTTGTTTAAAGGAAATCAAACAAAAATTTATTTATTAAATACTAATAAATAGCAACCTGAAAACTAAACTTGGAAGTTGCTCGGAAGTTTAGGCAATACATTTTGTCGATGTCTTTAAATTTTCAATTTTTGTTTTGTATAGAAATTTTATATAGAAAAGGAAATCCATCATTTTCTCGGTAGAGGGCTGTACTGATCGATATCTCGTAAAGTATCGATCAATTAATTTAAAATTTATGCTCGTTGTCATGGCGATATTTCACAATAAAGAAATTTTTTGCTTGTTTCGTTTGTTCGATTCAGTTGTGAGTTACAGAGTGTTAACAATGGAAGTCAACAAAGAGAAAATTCGGTACATTTTACAGTTTTTCTTTGATAAAAGCGAAAAATGCAAAACAGGAATTGGTGTTCATGGTGCCGATACTCAATTCTGTGCAGACATTTTTAATGTTAAAGATGCACCTCGCACAGGCCTGCCCGTCGTCGAAAATGTCGATAGAATCACAGAAATACTCCATGTTGGCCGCCATATTAGCAGTCAAAGATGATTCTTCAACTATTTCCGCCACACTGATAGCTATAAAATGAATATTTGACCTCCAGAGTCATTCATGCACTAAATATTTATATACTTACTGTCTTTCTAAGGGAGCGTAACCCGCAAAATTAAAACAAATAACCTCTCCCAAGTAAGATCAGATGATTAGAATATCATTGATTAGTTTTGTGACAAAGCTGAAGCAGTCGTTGTATGGATTTGAATCACTTTTAAGGAAAAATGGTGCTATTTTCCATGAAGGCACGATTCGAAGACTTTTACGTGCATAAGGCCTCAATTTCCTGAGCACATTGAAAACTGCTCTCATTATCGCACATTGAAGAAAAGTTGTAAGTAAAATTGGGAAAACGTAATATTCATGGACGAATCTTCCTTTTGCATTCGTCGGCTCTTTTGGGCTGTTTATAATCAACAACAAGCAACCAGTTAGGGTTCGTGCTTGGGGCTGCTTCTCCGAAAAAGGAATACGGAGGATTCGAATACAGTTTTGATGAATAAAATTTACCAAAAATCATTATTGTCATCAGCTGCGAAAATATTTGGATGAACTAGTCAATCTTGGATTTTACCAGTGGGCAACGATCCCAAGCATCGAAGCCGAAAATGTGTAGAGTGGGAACAGCCAAATGGGATTGAAATATGCATTGCTCTGCACAGTCGTCTAATGCTAATCCTATAGAGAATATTTTGGCAAGAATTGAGCAAAAAGTTGAAGGAAAACAAGTATGGACAGTCGAACAGTTATCAAGGCAAATTCGGCTGGTTTGGAGCAGATTACCTCCATAACTTGCGCAAAAATTAACACAAAGTAGGACTCGAAAACAAGAGGTCATTATAGTTAATGATGGTGATTACAAATTTTTTTGAATATATTGCTTATAATATTTATTATGAAACCATAAAATGCAGTTTGTGGGAATCGAATTGGTCAAATAATTTCTAAGCTATAGCGGCCACGCTGCTATTAGACAGACTGTATAAATTTATAAATTCACCTTTTAAAGGCAAAAAAACATTAATTACAACTCATTTCCGGCGAACGACTCTATGTTACGCTATGTTTTTTACGTACTTCTAGTTTTTTTTTTTTTGTTAATTCGCCGGAGAACGAATTTTAGCAATTTTATCCTTTCTCTCACCAAATGCGCGCTTCTAGGGTTGACGCTTTTCAAGGATATGCCCAATTTCAAAGTGATTTGCTGCGGCGGGGATGGTACTGTCGGTTGGGTGCTCGAGGCTATGGGTAAGTTAATGAAGTAGTAATTGAATAATAAATAGACTACATATTTTAAATTAAGTTTTTAAAAGCGTCCCGCCGTATTTTGAGTACACAGATGGGCTAAAAAATGTAAATTTTTTGATGTGGTCCTTCAGTGACTTTCATAATTTCTCATTCATAATGGCTTTCTTCGATAAAAACAATCTTAAGGAAGACCAGATTTACGGGTTTAACTGGAACAAAGGTCACATTAAGCAAAAAGTTTTGCTGAGAGGTAAATAGGAAGTTACTGAAGGTATATGATCAGATGAGTAAACAAGGCTAAGACAAAATCATAACTTGGGTTAGGTTAGATGAGTAAATGAGCAGTTCATTGCGATACCATTTCCAAGAAAAATTGCAGATAACTAGAAGAAAGAAGTGTTGTGACAAAGATAGGATAAGAACAAAACAAATGCTCGAACAGAACTAATTGAAGTTCCATATGGTGCTGATATCAAAGCATCGGAGGCACCAAATATCCAAATCTAATAACTAAGACTACCGAGGCCGAGTGAATTGGTGCGTGACTACCATTTGGAGTACGTAGGTTTGAAGCTCCGTGCATGAAACACCAAAATGAAGAAACCTTTTTTTCTATCTGTAACTGTAGGTCCCTCGATTTGTGGAGCAACAACAAGACGCAAGCCGCAAATTGGAGGAGGCCAAAAATACAAAAACGGCTAAAAGCGTCACTTATATTTATACATATATATTAGGGCGGGTCGATTTAAAAATCATTCATTTCTCTGTGAAAATCGTATTCTAGGGATCAAAATAAGAAACTTTGCCGAAGGAACCATACCTCTAAAACGAATTCTGATGTCCCCCAGAGAAATGGGCGATTTTTTTGCCTCCCCACAAATCGACCCGGCCTATATACATATATATATATATATATAATAACTAAAGCGTTTGCAGAATAAAAAGTAAGAGCCAAGTTGTCTAAACCTTAGCCAGAAAAAAGCAGTTCACCACCTACAAGGTGACGTAGAATTAGTATCCGTATCTGAAGATATATAATTGTATGTTGTAAATAACGTCATACGTAAATCATATTTGACAGTTTTTAAACTAGACAGGTGCAGCATACAAACAGACAAACAATGGACTGCGTAAAGTCAAAATAATAAATAAATAAATATATTTTTTTTATTTAATAAAATGTTATTCCAAAACAAGATGGGATCATTAATTTTGCGCCACCTTGTTGATGCTGAGAAGTGCACAAGCTAATGTTTGCTCTCCCCACAGAGATAAGTGCGGCTTGGGTAATCACAGAAGTTTCGGTGATCGCCTCCTATTCACTGGTGACCAGAATTATTTTCAAATACTGCAAGGAACCCCCTTCTCTCTTCGCGTAAAAATCACTTGAATTTTCATTTATCCCGCTAGTTCATCAACTCTTCATTTTTTTTACGAAGTTCTTGCGGTGTAGCACCCATATCGATTTGATAGCAAAACATTCATCTCAACAACAGAGAACCAGAAGCTTTAATTACTTTTTGGAGCTCAGAGGAAGAGGACCTTCTTTTACCAATGGTCCCCCTGTATTAATCCAAGAGAACTCAAGTCTTTTTGTCACTACGAAAGCTTACTGTCAACACAGAGTAGAACCCCAGTACGGTTTTTGTTTTTTCGGGATGACTCTCGTGAAGAGGGAACTCTCATGAGTACTGCTATACCGGCACAGCAGTATGCACGATTTGTAGACTCACAGCTACATCTACGTACTAAACACCTCTCCACTCTCTACCACTCTCCCGCAGAACTGTCCAAGAAGGAATTACCTCACGGGGCTGGTTAGCTCATAGGCTGCTAATTATTTCGTCTACGAACCTCCGCGCGTCTTAGATCATTCTGGATATATTTTGCATTCACGCAGATTCGCTTCCAGTTATCGCTCGATTTTAGCATAAAATCTATAATATTTTCTCCGTTTAAATTACCACAAGTTTCGAGAGCATAGCGTGGACATTGGAATCAGACGTGATCAGCGTCTCCTTCCCTATCCGTGCAGATTGGACATGGCCGAATCTATGGATGTATTTTTCAAATACTTCGTGCCCTGAAAGAAATTGGATTAGGTGGAAGTTTGTTTCCCCATGGCTCCTTTCTACCCACGACGTAAGAATGGGAAAAGCCCATGCGTCCATCTACCTTTCGGTGATCTGTTCAACCGGTCTTTCCATTGCGCGATCGAACGACGCCTTTCTTCTTCTGCAATAGTTTAACGACTTGCTCTGCCGTCGTGTTCAGATAGCCTTATATACACTCTTTGCATTTCTTTCGCCAAAATGTCTACGGGGACTAGCTCTGCTATAACGAAGGAAGCATCGTTCGAAATCGTATGGAAGCCGCAGATAGTTCGCAAAGCGCTTAGCCGATAGACGGCTGTCAGTTTTTTTTGTTAAGCTATTTGAGTTCAGTGCATCAGCTCAGATCGGTGCGGCATACAAAAGAACCGAGCTGACTACCCTGCTATATAGCATTCTATTACTGTGGCTAGGTCCGCGATTGTTTGGCATGATTTGCGACAGGCAGAGCTGCACACTCGATGCCTTCTTCACAGCGTATCCCAGGTGCGTTTTGAAGTTTAAACGGCTGTCAAACATCACTCCTAGGTATTTTATAGCGGGCTTTTAACTAATGGTTACAGACCCAACATTTACATTTATAGTTTCTAATATTTTCCTGCTGCTTATTAGAACTACATCGGTCTTATGCTCAGCTAATTTCAGCTTCATAGACCTTAGCCAAGTCTTGACCCTGCTTACTGATTCGCTGGCGATCCTGTCAATTTCGTGGATGTGTTTGGCTATTATTATCACTGCGATGTCATCCGCGAATCCAATGGCTTTAGTTCTATGGGCCATATCCAGTCTTAGAACCCCGTCATACATTAGGTTCAATAACAGTGGGCCTAGAACTGATCCTTGAGGAACCCCTTCTGATAAGATATACTCCTCAACGCCTTTGTCACTTCCAAACCTCAGTTTACGGTCCCTGAAATAGATTTCAATTATTTTCATTATATAACTAGGTGTCCCTATTTTTGCGAGGGCTTCTACGCTGCCAGATAGCTGTGTTAAAAGCATTTTTAACGTCCAGAGTTACCACAGCGCTGTGTCGAGCGGCACTTGTTATGCACTCCAGATTGAGTAATAAAATATAGCAGCATAACCAATGATAAAATTATCTACAAATGACCTTCAAATATTATTTCTTCTTCTCCTCTTCTATTACGTAGATTCTATTGAACTCGCTACTCAACCAGCCATTGGTGTCATACCACTAGGCACTGGCAACGATTTGGCGCGCTGCCTACGCTGGGGTGGCGGCTATGAAGGAGAAAATATACCCAAGTTAATGGATAAAATTAAACGTTCATCGATTGTGATGCTAGATCGTTGGAGTATCGAAGTGACGAATGCGGCACCTGTGGAGGAAATACTTAGGCCAAAGGTAAGTGAGTTGTAAAGAAAGTAGAAAAATGGAAAGAAATCACAAGGAGCAGAGTACTCTTGGACGACTAAAAAATGTAAAACATTGAAAATGTTTTGTGTCGCCACGGCAATAGAATGGCTTTTGTTGCCACAGCAAACGAAAATAACACGTCTGCCTAAGAGCACTCAAAGCCTACACATTTATAACTCTTTTTCTTTTCATGATTCTCCCAATGTCACTTTGTTCACAGCTTTAAGTGCCGAGGTGGCATTTTAATTGAAATCATCTTTGTCTCAATCCGATTTTGCACGCTTTTACTGCTGCTACACCTTTCTACATACATACCTGTACGTACATTGGCTCAGCTGAATTGGTTGGCACTTGCCAAAATCCAATTAGTACGAAAGCCATTCGATTGCAGCAGCTACAAACGCATGGGTCAATTGTATACTCAACTTTCCATTGCTTTCTTTCTCACACTCTAAAATGTAGTTTTACACACCACCAAAGTTGGATTTAAACGCCATTACAAATATTGTTGTGCTTTCACTATTTTCATATATACGACCAATGTTCACTAGAACTTTTTGCAGATTGGAGGAAAAAATATTTTAAAAACACTAAAATTCGATTTACCAATCCGTATGCTCTTTGGTTCTGCAGCTTGTATTTTGTCTACGCCTTTTTGTTTTATATGTGCAAAAAGTTTGGTGCAGAAGTCGATTGAGGTGGATTGAGAATTTAAAGCAATTAAGAGCAATTGCGTTGAGCTAATATTTTTACCACTACCAAAGGGCGAATACCGATTTACGTGAATGCATAAATGCCTAGATGTTATTTCTCGGCTGTTTACTCATGTGTATGTTGCTCATACGCCCTGTATGACAAACATAAAAATTTCTCTAGAAAGCAAATAACGAGTAGCAAGGAGATACTCACAACATTATAAACATATTTATATAGGTGAGCTTTAAAATTGAAGATTTGAGATGTTAACAATGCAAGTAAGTTTTAGGGGGCAAAGCTAATCGAAACAGTGCAAAACAATTAAATAAGATGTGAACTCAATTAAGAAACTTTTCGGTATATGCAGCTCATGCAAAGCACTTGAAATGTTAATAACACTAATTTACAGCCAAAACGCCTCAAGAATTAGACCATCAAATTCCAAGGTAAAATCGATCCATGAGTTCAAAACTTCACATAATTTGAGCTTTTGAAAACACATTTAATTTTGTAAATAAGCAAAGTTACATTTTTAATTAATTTTTATGAATTGGAACTTTCAAGCGATATTTTTAGCCCGCATTTAAAGTTTGTTACCCGCATTCTTGCTGCTCTTAAAAAAATGTAGGAATAAGTTTCTAATATGTATTTTTAAAATTCAAATTTATTACCCAAACTAAATTGTTGCTAGAAAAAACAACTAACGATATCGGGAAAATCGACTTTTAAGCTTTGCCGCGCTAAAATTTACTTAAGTAAATCATCAATGCTAAAACGATTATTTTTATTCTCATGCGAATTTATTTGTATAGCTATTGGAGGATTTCTTTTTTATATTTATATTTAAAATAAATAAAGGTTTTAAGATATAGGTAGGAAATGAGAGATCGTAACTGTTATTTGTTTTTTTTTTTTTCAAAAAGTCAGTAAATAATTGTTATTTTCTTCGATCATTTCATTAGTATTTTTCAGTGCAAAATAAAAGTTAAAAAACGACGCGTAAAATCGAACAGAATTGGCTCAAAAGATGTAGTTTTTATAGTTTTGTAAGAGCAGTACTTGGCAGCTACCACCTTGATCAAAAAGTTTCCAGAATATATTCAGAAAATATAAAAAATACAACCTTATTCCTTAAAAGTGGTAGTATCGCCTTCAAAGTACTCCCCGTGAACTGAAACACACTTATGCCAGCGATTGATCCAGCTCTCGAAACATTTCTAGAACGTTATTCTCGGCATTGCGGTCAGCGCCATCTTCGATTTTTCGATTGCTTCCTTTCGGCTGTTAAAACGCATTCCCCATAGGGGCTCTATGACTCGATCAAACAGAAAAAAGCCAAGGCAGCCATGTCAGGTGATTTCGATGGCAGGTGGATGGTATTCGTTTCATTATTGGTTAAAACTTCGCGGATAATGATGCCGTTGTGCGATGGTACGTTATCATGACGCAAAATCCATGAGTTGTTTTCTCACAAATCCTTTCTTTTTTGCCGAATTTCTTCACGCAGACGTCTCATAACGCCCATATAATCGTCCTTATTAACTGTTTGACCTTCTGACGAAAATTCGTAGTGTACAATACTGTTATAATCTATAAAAACTGGGAGCATCGCTTTCGTTTTTGACTGAAAACGGGGTGACTTTTTTATATTTATATTTAAAATAAATAAAGGTTTTAAGATATAGGTAGGAAATGAGAGATCGTAACTGTTATTTGTTTTTTTTTTTTTCAAAAAGTCAGTAAATAATTGTTATTTTCTTCGATCATTTCATTAGTATTTTTCAGTGCAAAATAAAAGTTAAAAAACGACGCGTAAAATCGAACAGAATTGGCTCAAAAGATGTAGTTTTTATAGTTTTGTAAGAGCAGTACTTGGCAGCTACCACCTTGATCAAAAAGTTTCCAGAATATATTCAGAAAATATAAGAAATACAACCTTATTCCACAAAAGTGGTAGTATCGCCTTCAAAGTACTCCCCGAGAACTGAAACACACTTATGCCAGCGTTTGATCCAGCTCTCGAAACATTTCTAGAACGCTATTCTCGGCATTGCGGTCAGCGCCATCTTCGATTTTTCGATTGCTTCCTTTCGGCTGTTAAAACGCATTCCCCATAGGGGCTCTATGACTCGATCAAACAGAAAAAAGCCAAGGCAGCCATGTCAGGTGATTTCGATGGCAGGTGGATGGTATTCGTTTCATTATTGGTTAAAACTTCGCGGATAATGATGCCGTTGTGCGATGGTACGTTATCATGACGCAAAATCCATGAGTTGTTTTCTCACAAATCCTTTCTTTTTTGCCGAATTTCTTCACGCAGACGTCTCATAACGCCCATATAATCGTCCTTATTAACTGTTTGACCTTCTGACGAAAATTCGTAGTGTACAATACTGTTATAATCTATAAAAACTGGGAGCATCGCTTTCGTTTTTGACTGAAAACGGGGTGATTTCTTTGGTCTCAGTTCATTCGGAGCTCTCCACTTACTCGCTGATGTCTGGATTGCGTGTCGTACCCATAAATCTACGATTCGTCTCGGGTAATGATGCACTTGATGAATGTTGGGGCGAACTCAGGCTTGGCGATATCAACGCCACTCCTTTTCTGCATGAAATTCAGGTGCTTTGTGACCAAATTTACAGAAACACAACGCAAACTCAAATTTTCAGCCATAATGTCCTGAACGGATCTATAAGCAATGTTCAAGTCCTCTGCCAGCTCTCAGATGATTAATTTGCGGTTATTGATCTACTTTTCTTTTTGATGTTTTCATCAGTTTTCAATGTTGACGGCCTGCTGTTATGTTCGCCATCTTCGATGGACTAACGATCTCTTCTGAAGTGCTCATGTTAAACCGGCCTCGTCAACGGTTTATTTCTTTAAACTATAATTACCGAACCAGTTTCCTAACATTTATGAAGTTTTTACACAATTGAATCCAATTTTAACGCAAACTCATTGCAGCGAACTCAAATTGACTTTTCAAACTGTAAAAATCGAAAACACGTGTAGAGAAATGGCGTAACTTTTACAAATGTCAAGCAATGGCTATACAATTTTAGTGGGAATGTTAACCACAGATGTGAGAACCTAACCAAGATAGCAGAACCCAAGCCAGATGACCTAGAGCGTCACCTGCGGTTGCTCCGGGAAATTGAATTGACGCGCTCGTTGGGGTAAAATATAGTGCATGTATAGAGCATATTTATACGTATTTTATAAATTTTCGTGCTTTTTTCTTCGGTTAACGGTTGTTTTATTCTTACTAAAATACAGACTGAATAGGCTGAACCTAGTTTGTCACCCGAACTACTTTTAGCTTAAATTCAATACGTTTTTTTTAGCTCTCACATAAAAATCTATATAAATTTCCTTGCTCATTTATTCCCAGCTCACTCTGTCCCAATCGCTTTCTGAAATCCACTTAATTCTGCATAAAATTCGCATATAACTTCATTTACATATTTCCACACAGGTCACACTTCACTCGAATATGCAGAAAGTGATTGAGCTATCACAGAGTGTTGTGGTCGAAAAGGCGCTTTTCGAAAAATTCGAAGAGATACATCGCAGCACTAGCGTTTGTACGAATATGTGCAGCACGAAGCAAGAGCACATGACCACAATGGCATCGACATCATCTATGAGCTCGTCCATTACAACTGCCACCGAATATGCCACAAATGGGGCAGGCGGCAGCGGTAGTAGAGATAGTATTGGTGGTGGCAATGCTGGAGAGAGTGGCAACGACGGCTATGGGGGCACTGAGCGCGCAACTAAAAGCATATCAATGTCGACATTCGAAACGAAACACATACTCACTACACTGAGCAACAGCAGCAGCAGTTGCAGCAGCACTAGCACAATTATTAGACAACAAAAGCAACAGCAGCAGCTAGAGCAAAAACAGCAAAGAGAAAATCTCGAACAAACTCAATCAGAAGACTTGCAATCACCTGGCGCACCACCACCACAACCACAACTACAAATGCCAGAAATGGCAAAAAGCGTTGATGATGCAGCAACTGATGATGATGGCGATGACAACAACAATAACAATGAAAATAACAACGACAAAGCGGTCAATAGTGGCCCGACTATTGCAACGCACCCAACCAATGCAGCAGCAGATATTCTAAACAACGTTGCGGATGAGCAGACGAGCCAAAAAGCTGTAAGTGTTGAACAACAATTGCAAACGCCTGTAAGTACCAAAAGCATATCAACAACATTAGCAGAAGAAGATGCAACATCGAATGTTGCACTCAACACTATCAGTAGCAGCACTACTGCCAACACCATACCCATGAGCCACGTCCAAAACGACGAAGAATGTCCAACAACAGCAACAATAGCAGCCGCTGTCGCTGAGAGTGCTACAGCGCAAACAACACCATTAATACCCTTAACGCCATTGCCACCCCTTACTACTTCGCCTAAGTGTTCACCCACGCATTCACTCATTGTCACAGAGACGGAGGCAGACGCAGAGCCGACAACACCGATAGTATTGACCACTACTTCGTCATCATCTGGCAGTGGGGGAGCTAAAAATCAGAGCACTTCCTTGCCGAAAGAGATCAAGGTGCAGCCGGAAAAGGATTGCACAGTGCCCTACAATATCATCAACAACTACTTTTCAGTCGGTGTGGTAAGTGTGTGCTTTACTATTAAATAGATGCTATGCTTACAAGGCTAACATACTCGTAGTAGGCGCAATAGAGTCAAATAAGCTATAGTGGATAAAATCAGTTAAACTCTCTAAGGAACACAATGAACAAACGATGACTTTGTTTTGGAATGTTAAACCAGTATAGATAAAAGCATGTCAGGTGTTATAACTATGAAACCGGAATTAAAAAAAACATTGATTATTGGAAAACAGGAGAAAATATTTTATTCAAATATTTTATTGGCAAATACACATATTTTCCGTCTTCCTGGCTAATTAAAGAGGTCCCACAAAAGAATTGCCCATATACATACATATTTCTAGTCAAAACAGTCAGAGCGAAATTTTTTCACATCTTCTTAAGAAGCGGAATCCTGCTTTGAAAGTGCGTCTTCCATCAACGAAAACAAGTGGCTGTCAGTTGCGTTTAAAACAGTTTAATTCTCGGTCTCTAATCTGTGAGAGTATCGCATAGCTTAAGAAACTCATCCCAGATTACAAAATTATAAAAACGATCTTAGTACTACTATATAACAATTTGAAAAGAAAAATTGCCAATATTTTGACCGATATGTGTTCAAGAGTGGTATTGAGTGGATAAGAGCAATATGTATTGAATGATCAATATTTTCCAAAGCACCTAGAATAATTTTCAGGCGGCTCAGCGACCAATAATTACTGTTGTCTAAGAAGGTTATTTACCGAGGTATACATTAGGTTGAGAAAAAAAGAAATCCATAATTTTTAAGTAAAATTTTTGCGCAAATGGCTTAAAACTGTTTTATGGTCGATTCTTGGATCCTGGGCGATGCTAAATTTACTAACATCCCGGTCAACTTCGATTATTTCTGTGATTTTATCGACATTAACCACATTTTCTTTAACATCAAAACTGTCTGAACGGAATCGACGAAACCGAAATTGCATGCAATGAGCTGTTACAGTATTGGCAAAATAAGCACCATTCTAGCCTGGCTGGATTTTCGCTTTTATCAAAAAAATTTACCGAATTTTCTCTTTGTTGACTTCCACTGTTAGTACCATGTAACTCACAACTGAATGGAATAAGTAAAAAATAGCAAAAGAATTTGTTTAGTGTGAAATGTCACCTTGCCAACGAGCACAAAATTTAGATTGTTTGATCGAAACTTTCCGAAATATCATCACATCTACAGCTATCTACCGAGAAAATAATAGTTTTCTTTTTCCCCAAATTAATATATATATAATATGTATCATAGAAGCCTATTTCTTCTCAGCTTTTGTCTGAACGTCAACCAAAGCTTAAATGTTGTATTGTTTTGTTTTTTTACAATGCAAAATTCTTTAAGTTTACTTGCTTTAAGCCGTCTCCGTTTTTTAGTCTAAGCGATGCATTGAACCATATACAAATATTTCAAGTTTTTGCCAAGTAATGCATGGTGCATGTTTGCGTGAAATTGGATGTGTGGGTTTTCTTGAAGTCGTTGTTTCCAACATTTGCCGCACACTTGCATATGTATGTACATTAGGGTGCCTCATACAAAATCAAAGCGGTTTTATATAAAATTTATAAAATTAATTTAAAAAAAATTTAAAATTTGGCTCCAAATTATTTGGCAAGTAAAATTAATTCAGAAATATTTTTCCACAACGTTACAGCATATAGTAGAAGGGATTCAGCTCAAAAGATCTGCGCAAAAATGTTTACAAATTTTAGCAAAGAAATATAAATAATGAAGGTTTTGTTGCTATTTTTACTTTCCTTTGGAGGGCAGGTTTGAGAAAAACTTGAATAACTCAGCCTAATCTAGACAGAGTTAGACTACTAGGGCATCATTGGAAACGTATTTGCTCAGCCTTGGAAAGGTAACCGATTAACGTGGCATTTTTGTTTTTTTCTTTGGTTTTTGCAAATATCATTAAAGTAAATGATAATTCATTATCATCATTATCATTAATTTATTTGATAAAATTTGTTGCCTTTAAAGCTCAAACTGTTCTATCATCTCAGATGATTTTTTGGGAAAAAATTGTAAAAATAAAACGATTTATAAACTAGTCGATTTTTGAAGGCACAATTGATTAATCTCATGCATGTACGTTTTAATATTTTTCCAAACATTTTAGTGGATGTATTAAAATACAAATAAATGTAGTATAATTCCGATAGAAAAATATTCTCCTCATCCATTTCCTTAAAATGGCCGAATACTGCATGCAGAAATCTTCTCGATCCTGCAGGCATGCAAACTGCTTAGGGAACGTGGGAGCGAGAGGGATATTAACATTTTTTTCGCGACAGTCAAACCGCGACGACGACATAGTGCTGCTAGGCAACTTCTGTAACGAGAAGATCAAATCTCTTGGGTGTGCAGGTAACATTTCTCCGATCTGGGTTTCAGGAAGTAGAAATATTTAGGGAAATTAAATTACTAATGAACTTGTCAGGAAGGGAACTGAATTTGTCCCAGAGACTCCGAATTTTGTTAAAAGGAGAGCTCCAAAGCTCATTAAACGAAGGACTCAGGAAGTCCTGGAGGCTTCACGCCATTCAATTTCCAAACTCGTAGTTGTGTTTACTGGTTATTGATCGGCACACACGCGGAAAATTTAGGTTTACCATTTAACCCTCATTGCAGAAGCTGTGGGGACATTTCAGAAAAGGAGACTGTTGAGTCATTTCTCTGTAAATGTCCGGGTTTGGCAGCTAGACGCTTCAGGTCACTGGATGCTCCTTTCTTCGACAGCCTGGGACAGTGCACCAACCTAAATCACATCAGACTTCTCCATTACATCAACAGCTCTGGCTGGCTGTAGATATCTTCCTGTTGCAGGTCTCATAATGATATCAAAACGACGCTTTAGTACTACTTAGGGTGTGCCAGAGTGGTACTTTAACCATTTCATCCACCTATCTACAGTTTCTCCTACATATATGCAAGTGATGCACACTAATGTACATACATACATGCACAATTTTGTTTAATATCTAAGTAAGTGTTGAAAATATGCAGCCAACTTTGTGTACGAGCAAACATATTTACTTCTGCGTATACACACAACTACAAGTAGAAAAAAATAATAATAAAATACTCTTGACTATGGGTATTATTCCAAGATAAACCGCAACGGCTTGTCCTTTTCCCATGATTTATATTCGTTGACACTGTGCTATGAAACCTTTTAGCAACCAACAATTGGCGACCGGTTAAAAGCCGACCTTATTTATTCCCAACAATTTACGTCAAATCCACTAATCCGACCAACTTTTTAGTGCTTCCCCATTAGTTGGTTTCGTATTTTCTTTATTTTTATTGTTTTTGTTTTCTTGTGACGCTCTCTATATCTATTATTTTTGCTGCTTTTACTAAGCGGATTTATTTATTACTGCCAACTTTTTCTGTACTGCTGTGTTGTTTGTTATCCTTTTCGCTTGAAATACTTACAGATACAGAATTATGGTATCCCTTTTATATACTAGGAGTGCTTGAATACATCATTATAAGCTTAAGAGAAAATTTTTAATAGAAATTACGACAGATTATGTGGTTTAGATGTGTATTTAGAGTGGGAAAGAGTGGGTAATATATGAGTTTTTTTCTCACACAATAAAAGACCAATTGGACCAATTACAGCACATTGAAAATCATTGAAAATATTTAAAAAAATCCCCATGTAGTCAGTTATGTTGCATGAAATGTTAGAACACAAGATTTGACCATCCGAAGCAAACTTTGTGGGAGTAACTTTGGCTGCTACGTCACAGGAGACTTGACAGCACAATTATTCTCGCTTGTTTTACACATATTCTTACACTCCTTTAATCACTCGTTATCTAGACGGCAACGAAGGCTGGCTTGATTTTTTCGTATATGGCCAACACACTTTCAGTTTTTTCCTGCTCTGCTGTTAATAAACTGCTGTCATTTCCTTTGTTACGTCAGCAAATCAGCTGAACAGGCTGCTGGTACCTTCAAATTCACCGAGGGCCGATTAGCGGTTTGATGTTGAACACATTTTTATATTCTCCACATCGTGACTGTACGCTTTTAATTACTCTGCGCCTTAAAGTAGATCCTATTGAACAAATTTAGTATTGTCATTTAAAGCCGAAAATATTATTTTTCTTAAAGCGCAAAATGTACCCCAAAATAATGACAACAAGGGTCGACAATATTTGATTGACTTTTGGACCCAAGAAATAATTACAATTTTCCGAAAGTTCTTGACGGGATGACTCTGGATCTAAAAATTATTAAAAAGTATTTCTGTATAAAAGTATAGAAGGCACGACTTTTGGCTATATTTGAAGTTATGCAAGAGATTTCGTTTTTTTTGTTTCGTGGTTGTATCCCAAAGTACAATTATTTCCCTTTTAATCCAATTTTACTGCATATCAAAGTCTTTATTTGTCTTTGGTTCCGTAAGATATCGTCTGTTGAATTTTCAGTTTTGTGTGGGTTACTTTAAACGAACCTATTCTGCGGTCAGTTTCAGACTCAGCACGTCAAGAACCTTTGGAAAAATAAGTGAGGCTCTTCGTGCAAAACTTGTGTAGGGCTGCATAATCTATATGATCTTGACTATTATCTTTCAATTAGGAATCATTTTTTCTAAATTTCTTAAAAGTATTACATATTTTTTTGTTGTTCGAAAGAAATATAGGACTGCAGAGTGCGTAATATGGTGCTGATGTCGGCATATTCTGAAAATCTGATCTACGCTCCGATGTATGTATGTCATACTGGGCCGACATATTAGATTTTCATTCAGAACATATCAGCACATACATCAGAAGAGTGGCACTAGGGATGACATAACTATTTAGAAAAATTACATTCCTAGCATAATTCTGTTTATATTCAGCATCACTCGACCTGTAACACAAAGAAAAGCATTTGTGGAGCTGAGGCACTGACCACAGGGTATTGGAGGAGGAAGATTTAAGGGTATTTTATAGATTTTTTTCAGATAGTCAAGAGATAATAAAGGTCATCGCAGCCAAAAATATAATATAGCTATTGCGGAATCAAAGTCAGCGAGTTCGCCACTGAGCTGACAGGAGGAAGATCGAGAGAGTTGTCTTCTTGGTACCGCAACCAACCTGTAGTCTTAACTTTCCATTTTTCATGTTTATAATTACTAAGTGCATAGGCTTATAGGCCTTTGTTCCTCCCTGAAACCATAGAAAATAATGATAAACTTGGATGAGGGTAAGTAATTGGGAAAAAAAAGAAAGCGGTAGTATTAAATAGTTAGGTCTAGCACTGAGTGACTCACTACAATTTGTCGACTTTGTTTTAAGAATTATGGGACACGTGAGCATACTTTATTTATTTTAGGGGAGACTTAAAGTATTTTAGCCAACAAGAGGTAGGAACACATTAATTTTTTGATTACAGGGTTGTTTTATTCTAATACAAATGAATGAGACTTGAGTGAATCAATGATCGTTTGCATATAAATAGAAACCTGCACAAGAAAAGTTCAATTAAGGTGAACTTCTAATGCGGCCCTAACGTAAGCGAAGGCTATGACTGTACTAGTGATGCAAATTTGTGCGATTTTTACTAACCCGTTATCTTCGGGATCTAGTTATTACAGTCTTGGAATCCCAGAAACGGTTTCGGGATTTAGATATTCATTTATTTTCAATAATAAAAATATAAATCCATTATTTTCTCGGTAGATGACAGTACTGATCGATATCTCGTAAAGTATCAATCCAACAATTTGAAATTTATGCTCGTTGTCAAGGTGACATTTCACACTGAACAAATTATTTTCCTGCTTTTTGTTTGTTTTATTCAGTTTTGAGTTACAGGGTATTAACAATGGAAGTCAACAAAGAGAAAATTCGGTACATGTTACAGTTTTTCTTTGATAAAGTCGAAAATGCTAGCCAGACCGTTGAAATTATGAATGGGTTTATGGCGACTATACTGTAACAGTTAATTACGTGCAATTTTGTTTTTGTTGATTCCGTTCAGGTATTTTTGATGCATAATAAAATCTCGATAATATCGACAAAATCACAGAAATATTCGAAGTTGACCGCTATGTCATAGCATCGCCCAGGAGCTAAAGATCGACAATAAAACAGTTCTAAGCCATTTGCGCAAAAATTTTACGTAGAAATAATGGAACTCATCTGGATTACTAACAAAAAAGTCAAAGAGTTTTCATTAGGTAACTTAAGGTATGTCCGAAGTAACCCTGTCGAGTTTTTATTAAAAAAAACTTTGTATGTCAATTTTGTGCTTAACATTTGAAGATAGTTTTAAGTTCGTATTATTTAAGCACGATAAATCGGTAGTTAATATGTGTTAATATGTATAAATATATATAAAAATTGAAAAAGCAAACAAACCTCCCAGGGTTACCTAACAAAGGTAATTATGTAGAGAAATGTGTGTACAAAATTTACAGGAAGATCGGCCGAGTAGATTCAGAGAAAAAGTGTCCACCGACTTGAAAAACGTCGTTTTCCATGAAAATCGATTTAAAGTTCGACCATAGCAGGTAGCTGAGTCGGAGCGGCCAACGGTTATAAATCCGAAATCTCTGAACTTTGTGAGTTTTGCACCGATTTGACTTAAACATTTGGATGCAACATTCTTGAGATTATGTACATTCATTTTCTCAAATAAACCATAAATCGCATTATTTCACTGTCACACTAAAAGCCCTACCCTCCTTAAGTGAAGAAGAGCATTGATTACTTATGGGAAGGCAAAACCAGCTGAAATTTGGACTTAAATTTTTATGGCAGATAGCCTTCCAATATATTGCGTAAGTGTTCTGAAGAGCGGCGCAACCATATTAATTAATTTATTCTGGAAATATTAAATACGAGAGCTCCCTACGCTACGCGATGTTGGCACTGCTTTGGGTATCAACCGTCAAGGCTGTCGTGCAGTACAGAAAGTACCCCTTCTTGGCGTCACTTTTAATACCGCTATTGTTATTGTTATTATTATTGCAGGTCATAGCTTATAGACACAGGCACACATACATGCATCTTTTAGCAACCGCAATAAAAATGGTGAATTATGATTATTATAAATAAAATAATAATGATTTCTACCAACGCCACGCAGAGCTGTCGCAGCCGCAAACATGTTGATAACCAACTTTAATGGCAAGCATTTGCATGCAAACAATACACATACACACACGCACATAGACCTGCACAAAAGGCTACCGCTTTAACGAGTAAACATCATTAAATTCCTTCATTATACACGCATTATCCTTGTCAGGTACTACTCCTCGCCCACCTGCATACCTCACAATTTTGTTGTTGTTGTATTTATATATGTGAAACCACAATTGCTTACTTACGTGCGCTACTCAATGGCTCATACCACATACATATACTCCGGTTGCTAGGAGTTTTTGCTTAAGCGCCTAAATTGCGGCAATGCCGTCTATGGTTACACACGTTCTTACGCTGCTGGAACAAAATATCATTGAAGTGCAAATTCAATTTTGCTTGTGGTATGAACAGGCAGCAAAATAAAGGCAATATTTTAAGGAAAATTGCGAGCACGCACAGTTAAGGTGTTAATTTTATGTAATTAAAAGGAGATTACAAGTAGATTGAAGGACATTTCAGCACAATGGCATGGAATTAAACGTAAGGGTTTGTTTGTTATTTTTAGCACATTTCTATAAAAAAATATTTACCATCAGTTTAGGATAAGTATGGAATACTTTTACTTTTTTATTGTCGTAATTTATCAATTACAAGTTCCCTGAAGGCCGTCACAAATCATGTGACATAGGTCAAGTGAAAAGGGTTGACGTCAGCCAAATGGATTGCCAGTTGGCTGACATATGGCAGAAATTCATAGATGCTTCGGGTCAGTACACAGCTGTTTCAATATTGTAAATACATACATACATACAAATATTTCTTTAGAGACAGACACAGTGCTGGCAATATACACGCACATACAGAGGTACCGGACCAAATTCTTTCATATAACTTGATTTGAATTTTGTAATTTGATTTGAATTTTGACCAAACTCGGGCTGTCAACTGGGACTATTGTATTGATCTTGGATTTATCTTGGCATATTTCCACTGGTTTACCGTCCAGGTTATAGGTATGATGGCATCAAGCAACTCGTTTTCTTCATTTGCTCTTCAAAAAGTCCAACTAAACTATGCCGAATTGCTTACTACAATATTGAAACTGTGATTGATTCGCTTAACTTTTTAGCAGATCTGGGACATATAAGGCCCATCTACAAAATTAATCATAATTTGATCAGGTTCTATTTATTTGTTTTTTAGTTTGAATTACTGTTTTATAAAAACATAGTTTCTCGTTCAGTTTTGACATTTTTATCCCTGACGGTGTCGTGCATTATTATCAAAAATCAGCGCGAATTTCGAACCCCTCCAAACTTGCACTTACTAAGATTATACAGGCTATAAAACTGCATAACCAAAATATTTTCAAAATTTCCAAATAAGAAGTGTGAAATTGTGATGGAGAGTAAATCAGTGTTTAAGGTGGGTTGGTGAAGTGGCAAGCAGCAATAAAGCGCCATTTTGATACCATAATGAGACTTCCAACAGGCAGATATCTACAGCCAGCCTAAGGTAATGAAGTAATGGAGAAGATTAATGGGCTTTTGGTTCGAGCACTGCTCCAGGGTGTCGAAGAAAGGAGCATCCAATGACCTTAATCATCTCGCTGCTAAGCCCCAAAATTTACAGAGAAAATGCTCAACAGTCTCCTTCTCTGAAAAGTTGTTGTTGTTATTGTAGCAGCATAAACAAATCCCATGCATAAACAAGGAAAGCTGCTGAAGTGACAGTCCTTGGCTGGTTATAAATCCGGGTCGTTTCGGTTACGTTGAACCAACTGTCGTGGGTCTGCACAGCTTCTGGAAGGCCTCCACAGCTTCTGTACTGAGTTTGAAATGGTAAGCCAGGCTTTTCTGCGTGAGTATCAATCGTCCAATGAGCGGTAAACGCAGCTACGAGTTTGGAAATTAAATGGTGAGAAGCCACCAGGACTTTCTGAGTCCTCCGTTTATTTAGTGAAGCCAAAGGGTTTCCGAAATAGCACATGAAGAAGTGGAGCTCCATCTTTTCTGCGCTTTCGTGAGAAATAAGTTTTGTAATGCCCCTTTAATAAAAGTCCGGGGACACCGATGACCGGGTGGGAGGTCTCTGGACCAATTCAGTCCCCTTCCAGGCAAGCTCATAAGTAATTTCATTTCTCTCTATGCCCCTACGTCCTAGAACTCAGATCAGGGAAATGTTGCCTGCACACCCAAGATATTTTATCTTCTCCTTATAGAAGTTGACTAGCTTGGATCTGCATCATGCGACCGTTAGAGCCTTGATCGCGGCTTGACTATCGGGAAAAATATTAATATCTTCCTCACTCCCACGTTCCCTAAGCATTTTGCATGCTTGCAGGATCGCGAAAACTTCTGCCTAAGAAACACCAGCAGTATTCGGCGATTATAAAGAAATAAATAAATTGGCTAGTTTAGAGATTAGCTTGGGAGCTTGCAATTTTATGAATATTTGCATTTTTGCACAAAGTTTGCAACTTGTATTTATGTGATTTATGTTATAGCAGGAAATATGTAATAGGCGCCTTCGAATCGTCACCTCTCTACTCGCTATCTCTAGGCTCTGATTACTTAAGGAACAATTTGCGTCTGAAAGCAGCAACAAAGTTATCGCGTAAGATTTGCCGCTACCTCATAAAACTGGTATAGCTCAATATTTTCAATGCTGCCAACTGTCTTTCAAATGAGCTCCATTAGATCGCGTTCATATGAGAAGACTTTTGTTGCTTCAACATTGTGAATTCCCTGTATGAACGCGGTATTACTAATACTCATGAAGGGGTCCCGGTGGTCTAGAGCTCGAAAATTTAGGGTATTTTCAGAATTTTTTTTTACAAAAAAAAAATGAAAAACGATATTTAAATTTTTTAGGCATTTTATTTAACTTCTTTTACATACAAAAATTACATTTTTTTTTTAAATTTTACTAATTTTAACAATGGCGCTGATGTTGACCCTCCTGAAAAGTTGGACCTGGATGGTGTTGTCCATTTTGGCGTTTCTATTTATCTGAAACACAAAAACCAAAAAATATAATAAAACAAAATTTGACCAAATGGCGCGGTTTTGAATTTGATACTCTAAAAACCCCGATTTCAGTTTTTTAATAAAAAAAAAAACGAAATATTTGAAAAAATAATATAATTCTTGTACGGTTGATAGCCATTGATGTTGTGACTTATTAAAATTTCAAACGATTTGGTTGAATTGTTTTTTTTTTTACAACACCAGGCCGAAAAAAGTCGTTTCAAGATAAATGAGTTTAAAGTTTGAGGTACAGGAGCGCGCGGCCCGCTCTCTGCCTAGTTAATGGGTTGTAGAGGCTATAATATTGGGAATTTCTGCATGAAAATTTCACAGTATATTCTAAAGATACTACACTTTCGAAACATCGAAAATATAAAAAATATAGTCCAAGCTTATGAAAATGTGGTAACCTTATAAGAGAAAAAATTGCTTGCAAGTCTCTAACGAAGAAGCAGTAGTGGGTTGACCCATGTGTTTTTTTTTAATAAAAAAAAACACTATTTTTTTGATGTTGACGATAATAATCATTTTCTTTGGTTTAAGTAAATTTGTTGACATCACTTTTTGAATATGATATCTCTTAAATGGCCGCCTTGAGCCTGTACGGCGTATTATGCCCGTTTTGCAGCTTTGTCCATAGTTTAAGCTAACATTTCGGCTGGAATAGCGGCTATTTCCTCACGGATATTGTTCTTGAGCTCTTCTATGGTATTTGGCTTATTAATATAAACCTTTGATTTTAAATATCCCCACAAGAAGAAGTCAGGTGGTGTTAAATCGGGCGAACGCGGTGAGCAGTCAAAATCGCCATTTCTCGACATCAAACGACGAGGAAACAATTTCTTCAAAAAATCGATTGTGGTGCGAGCTGTGTGTGGTAGAGCGCCGTCTTGTTGAAACCAGAACTGCCTCATACGCTTTCGACGAATAATTGGCATCACAAAAGTGGTTATCATATCGCGATAACGCTCCTGACTGACGGTAACAGCTTGACCATCTTCATTTTCGAAGAAAAATGGCCCAATAATCGTTTTCGCACTAACGCCGCACCAAACAGTGACTTTTTCGTCGTAAAGAGGTACCTCTTGAATTTCGTGAGGATTTTCAGTGGCGTAAATACGCCAATTTTGCTTGTTTACCGTCCCATTCAATAAGAAATGAGCCTCATCGGACATGATGATTTTATTCCAAAATTTCCCGTCATCTTCAGCCATTTCGATGACTCTTTGGGCCCATTCCAATCGACGAGGCTTGTCCGCAGGCAACAATCTTTGCGTCAATTGAATCTTATACGGGAATAAATGCAAATCAATGAGGATAATTCAATGTAAATAGGTCCGAGCAATGCCCAACTGCTGAGAACAGCGATTTTGGGATGTCCTTGGCGACGCCTCAACACTGGCCCGTACAAGAGCAATATTCTCATCCGATCGCCTTGGTCGGTTTTGATTTGGCCTCTTTGGATTAGAAAAAGCATCACCATTCGAAAACCTTTCGTACAAACGTTTAATGGTATTCTTAGAAGGCGCACTTTTCACATTATTTAATTTTTTATACGCACGTTGAGTTTTCACAATTGACTTCTTTTGTTGAATGTAAATTTCAACAATTTGGGAGCGCTCGCGTGGCATATACTGTTCCATAGAAAAAATCTGCTTGGACTGATGCTTCAAGCGCGGTATGTCATTAAGCGATCTGACGTAGCTGTCAAAAGATGCAGGGTTGCTAGATGGATCCGTCGAATATGGGCAACCCTGTACAAGCAAATACAAATTTAATTTAGCGTAAATTTAGCATATGTAATGATTTTGCCTTTGGAGCTCCTTAATTTGCAAAAAATCTAGTTTAGAATATCGTCATTAATTTGCAAGAGCACTTATATGTAAAATAATTGTAAAAAATGTTATTTCTTTCTTCTTGCTAATTTATAATAACGGATGCTTTCCATTTCAATTCAACCGGGCTATTCGGGTCATGTTCTTCGATTTCGATGTAACCCAAATATGTTGTTCTCTGGTCAAAATAATGAGACACGTATTTTTTTGTTCGCCCGAAAAAAATTTTTTTCAAGAGTTATCGGCAATTTTGTTTTTCAGCTCAAAATCGATTTTTTTTAATTATATAAGAAAATTTTTTTTTAAATGCCCATAACTTAGTCAAAAATGAACCGATTTTAATAATTCTGGGTTCAAAATTATCGTCATTACTTACACGAGCGACTTTATGTAGAAACAATTGCAAAAAAGGGCGAAACAATTGCTCAAAATTGAGCCCTAAAAGCCAGTCAATGGTCACCGCGCCAAATGGTCACTAAGGCTATGCAATAGCCTTTCATGCTTTTTACATTGATCATCCGTGCCCCAAAATTGCAATTTTTTCATATTCTTTATGATCCATTGAACCCAGCGCGTTGGAGTAAATGAACTACCCAAGATGGTCACGGGTTTGTAAGAGAGCATCTTCAACTTTTTTACTAAAATATATGTAAGGCCTGGAAGAAAACGAGGTAGCATTCTATTACGTATGTAAATATTCGCCAGAATGACTCTCAGGGTCTATGATAGCTTGAAGTTCATCCTCGCAGATCCCATTTTCGTTATTAAAACGACGCTTCGTTTAAACGAGCTATAGGTCTTCGGGAAACCTAATCGGTTCTGCGTATAGCGACATTAAGTGAGATGGTGAGTACACATTACCCATTGCAGATGGTTTTAGCTCACCCCGGTCTGGCTTTACCCATGTCGGTATGTAAGTATGTACACCGCAGGCAATGATGCTTAAAGTTTTCGATCTCATTTAGCTAATCTTAGCGGCACCCTCAGCTTACCGACTGCCTTTAACCATCTTGGTCTACCCGGCCTCTACCCGTTGGCATTTCATTAGCAACAGATCTATTTATTTGATAAGACTTCTCTTCAGGGCATCAGTATTATACCGCTTGAGAACGGCAGATGATTTTTATCAGAATTTTTCATCTTTTAAGGCAGAAAGCATTTCAAACGTAGATCACAGAAAATTTTGCTTTGAAGTATACTATAATTCTGCTTACTATTACAGTCCACTTTCGTGGAGTTTCGGTTGTCATTGTGGGCGAAGATGCCGCATGTACCTGAACAGAAACCATAGCCTACTAAAATTTAAGCTTCCGGCTATGAAAAGTAATTCATCAAAGTAAATTACAAGAATTGCCCACTGTATCAGGCATACCAATGCAAGATACTTATATCACTCGCTTTTAGACTCATGAAATATTCATGTTGCGGTAGCGCTTACTTGTCGTGCATATTATTGGCGTTGCGGCAAATTGTATTAGGGATGCTCGCGCATATACTCACCACATTCATATACATATATGTATGTACATATATATGTATGTATGTATGTATACTCATTTTGCATATTCATTATGAAGTTTCCCCTTACTGAATTGTTGTTGTGGGTACTTTTGGATTGCGCCGACTTGATGCTAAACATGCTGCTCATTACCACGAAATCAGATTAATTGGCAAACCAAATGGTAGGATACCAATTTAGACAGCTTCCAGTGCGCAGCTCCCTGCGGTCCGTTTTGTGTTGGAAAAAATTTTGCAATACAAGGTAGCAAATGCCAAATAAATTTTCATTCTAATTTTGATTTTTGTTTTTGTTACTTTGGCAGATACAAAGTTTTGTTTTAACTTTGATTTGAAATTGAAAAAGTTTTGGCTTTAGTTATGCATTAATAAAAAGCGTGTAAGCATAGAACCGCACACAGTGACACGCATGCCGGATGTTAAATATTAGCTTGTTTGGTTGCTGCGTGCATAGTTTGTTTAGTGGCGACTGTCGCTTGTAAAAAGTGTTGTCAGACAGTGAAAAGTTTTAGTTAAATTTGTGGGTACACGCATATTTGTAAAAATGTTTGTGTAGGTGCCTATAAATTTTAACGCTGTCAACTAAAAGTTTTTCACAATTCTTTAAAGAGGTATCTAATTTAAGTTAATATTAAATTCTATTTAGACAAGGTGGGGCTCACATACGCATACACACACACGTTTTTGTATATTCGCTCTACTTCCATTACTCAACTCTCGTTGTTGACAGCTGCTGACATTCTTGCTCTAAGTTCAATTTTAATTCCACAATAATCCCAAAAATGTACATATGTATACACACATACGCACGTATATATTTACGTCAGTACTTAAGCTTTTTCCCACCCATTGCTCGCGCATAAACTCACATAAAGTAGTCATTAAAGTGAGCGTTACAAAGAAAAGTAAAGGCATCGCCCCAAATCGCGTATTTTGTGCATAAATTCCCATACTTCTCAAACAAACACACACACAGGCGAACTTTTCCCATTGGCGAACAAGTAGAGCAGTAAAGGCATTTGTTTTTGTCAGTCACATAGTAGCGCAAACGAAGCGCACGTTCCCATAATGATGTGGCATACTTTTAGGCACTTTCACACAAACGCTTTTGTGTTTGCACCCAAACAGCATCGTTGGCATTCTCCATTAAATCCCAAGATTACAATCAACGCATTTCGCGGCAAATAGGAATTTATGTGACCAAATGTGCGCACCAGTAAATGACCAACAAAATCACTGATTCAAACACACATGTATGTTTGTGTGGGTGTATAGGGATGTGCTAGTGTGCGTCAAAAAAGCAACTACTACCAAATGAGCAATCTCATTTTTACTGGTGTGTGCATACAAATGTGACTAAATGGTTGTGTTACTATAGTAATATATGTATATGTATGTGTGTGTGTACGACTGCAAACTATTTTCTACAAGTTAGCAATAACCCTGCAGGGAAAACCTAAAGTGTTGAAACAAATTTTTCTGATTCAGCTAGTACGATTACCCCAACTGCGCTCCAATTCTTTACACAAGTCACATCAATCTTTAGGTAGTGGCAGTGTCAAAAGAGGTAAAGAAAACACAAACAAATAACTCTTCTCGCACATTTCGCCCGTGACTTCGTATGATGCCTACGGCTCGTAAATCAGTTAGCTACTGTTGCGATTTACCGCTTCGCTACCCGTACACGGAATTTGTTAGTGAACTGTATCTCTTCTTGAGACCACAAGGTCTAAGTTTGTCACCTTGGTATCCAAAAGACCTAGCTACCTAACAGCAGTTTGCAAATAGTCCAAAGGCTGTTCTGGCTGATTTTCAATTCCTTGGCAATGGTATAAATGCTCAGATGTAGGCCTAACTTCATTATTTTATTGACATTTTTCCAATTGATCTACCAGGAACGTGTGAGCTTTTCAATTTGAATTAAATTGCTCCAAAAATAGGACTGTTTGGAATATTTTAACCTCAATGGTATCTACCGGGTCCGAAATCTTTCCACAGGTCTCCAAAATCTATTGTATTAATAAATACAGTTTCAATAAATATCTCGAAACCAGCATCATCCTGTGAGTTTAATTTTTTACCCTTGTTTTGTCACTGTCCAAAATGAGGAACGGGCCAGGACTGAACCTTCTCTATGTATTTACGTTGTCTGCCTTCTTCACAATCGGGTGGACCATTTACGATTATATAAACTACAATCAAATTTTCACATTTATACACAAGATGATGTGTAATAACAAAATTTCAGTAACAAATTCTTTGTTCAACTTGAAATTTCCATCGTTACAATTCGAAGAACACACATCGGAGCTTGACTTGTTTACAGTAGCACAGAAAACAAACTATGTGACATATCACGCTGAAATTTGCCATGTAAGCGTATAACAGTCCTACCAAAAAGCAAAAAATATATTTTTGCCATATGTCATCCGCGGACCGTTTTATTGATAACGTCTCGTTCATATTTGAGCAGAAGGTATATATATATAATTGGCGCGTACACCCTTTGTTGGGTGTTTGGCCGAGCTCCTCCTCCTATTTGTGGTGTGCGTCTTGTAATTGTATAATTTCAAGACATGTACTTTGTCTACATAAGTATCCTATCAAACATCCATCTTGCTTGTGTATAAATGTGAAAATTTGATATGTAGTTATATACAATCGTAATATGGTCCACCCGATTGTGAAGAACGGCATTGACATTATTCTGTTCAAATACATCACGAGCAAGGTGTCATGTCCTGAGCCCGTTCCTCATTTTGGACAAGTAACCAAAACAAGGTGTAAGACAATTCAACTCACTTACACGATGAATGCTGGGTTCGAGCATATGTTATTGAAACGTGTAATTTATATTATAGCATTATTGGATCGACCTTGTGGAAAGAATTCCGCACCCGGTAGATACCATTGAGGTTAAAATATTCAGCATAACAGTAGTATTTTTGGAGCAACTTTGGCGTAATTCATGAGATAAGTTTTCACAATTTACAGAGCCCTCTTGACCGATTCCGTGCTGCTGGATATCCCGTGTATGCCATTGAGCAAAGTCTCACATCAGGTTGCCTGGTAGCATTTTCAAGGCATTGGAGCCAAAATGTCGATAAAATAATGAAGTTAGGCCGGCATTAACACATTGTTCAACGTGTACTGGCATCAGCGAAGTCGGTAGAACGCACACAGTAGCTTAACTTGATTTACAGTAGCACAGTAGGCAATCTATACGACATACCACGGCCGACCAATGTGCGAAAAGAGTTATTTTTGCTATATGTCATCCGCGGATCGTTCTATTGATAACGTCTCGTTCATTTTGAGCAGTCTTGTATATACACTGGCTGTAGTCAGTCGCTGGGCTACCACTTGCGGCCTCCGAGTCAACTCTAACAAAACGGAGCTGCAAATCTAGGTTCGTTAAAAAATTGGGACTCAGGCCACAGGTCGGGCTGTGGATATACAACGCAGTAGTTTTGCCAATTTTAACGTATGGAGGCCTGGTTTGGTAGGAAGCTCTTCGGAAGGGCTATAATATCACTAAACCGGCGAGGATGCAAAGGACTACATGCATTGGCATCACCGGAGCATCTAAAACTTGCCCCAGTGCTGCCCTGCATTTTGTTTTGCACTTACTTTCCATCGACTTTTACGTTATATCCATTGCAGCTCAAAGTGCAATCAGGTTAAGGGAAGGTGTGCAAGTAACATTTCTCTGATCTGGGTTTCAGGACATGGGAACATAGAAGGGAAAGAGACTGAATTCGTCTCAGAGATCTCCTACCCGGTCATCGGCACCCCCTGACAGTTGTTAAAGGGGAACTGCACAAATTATTTCCCAGGAAAACGCAGAGCTCTATTTCTTCTTGTGCTATTTCGAAAACCCTTTGGCTCCAATACGATATACGATCAACTCAGAAAGTCCTTTAGACTCCTCGCCATTCAATTTCCAAACTCGTAGTTGTGTTTACCGGTCACTGGGCGATCGGCATACACGAGGAAAAGCTAGAGTTACCATTTAACCCCCATTGCAGAAGCTGTGAGGACCTTTCAGAGAAAGAGACTGTTGAATACTTTCTCTGTAAATGTCCGGGTTTGGCAGCTAGACGATTTAGGTCACTTACCGCTCCTTTCTTCGACACCCTGGGGCAGTGCGCCAACCTAAGTCTCATCAATCTTCTCCATCTTCAGTCCGACCAATTCCGGCCACTTATAAATTTCTCTGAGCGTCCTTGTGAGTATTTCACTCATCGTTTGAGGACACCTATCCGAGAAGATAACAGCCAAGTCATCAGCATATGCCATATTTTTTGGGTCTTCGGGTTAGTGCTTGAATATTGGTGTTATTTTAAAAAACTTTAAAAGTGTTGATAGGCAATATCCATATAATCAACAAAAAGGCCCCAAAAACGGTTAACATATCTCGATATCGCCATTCAGATGTATTTTCGAGGATGCTAAAACCATTTTGAAACGCATTCGAATTGTCATAGCAATTATTTGGCTACTGCAGTTAGCACGCGCAATTTCCTATACTTTTTGTGAAAACCTTTCAGTTGTTGTGTCCTTTTGTTAGCACTCAAATTTGATGCTTTTTCGCTGCTGCTTTCAGATGCCATCCTTTCGACCCAATTATGTAGCAAATTCACCGAGGAGTCCTTTGTCACAAAATGCCTGTTTGCTTTATTACATTTTTATTTCAAATACTCATACCCTGGTACACACATCCATACATATATGGGATTCACATCCATGCATATGTTTACCATAAATGCCAGACAGACAGCAGTACGAGTATCAGCTTGCATATTGAAATACAAAAATTTTATTGCGGTCAAATTCCAATCACATCGCACGGATTTAGTTACATTGTCACAACAAATACAGCCACAGTTCAATAAATATTTAACATGTATGAAATGTCCTTTTAACGTGTCCTTTGTGTGCGTGTATGCTCGATTGATTGTCGGTGAAAAGTTTGCCGCACTCGGTAAAAATCAGGCCGCCAATCCACAAAGTCAAACCGCAAAATCGATGGCTTCATTAGTACTTTGAGAAAAGCCGACGTGATTTTTACGCACATGCTTTCGTATATTTATATGTCTGTACAGTTTTTTCACTGTGTTTATGAAAACGTACTATTTGAGTATGCAAGAGTAGGTATGCATATTTTTTTTATCCTGTTTTTTTTGCCATCATTCAATGATTTCGTCATATAACCGCATGGGTAATAAAAACTTATTTGTCATTGTTTCCACTCACTGATACACACACGCACACACCTTCCTACACAAAATATGTGCCTACAATGCAAGTAGCGTCATTTGCCGCCACACAGAAATCATCCATATAGTTGAATATGTATATTTTTAGCGCGCCGCTAGTTCTTTTTTACATATTATTCAACCCATTCAGTATTGTCGAATTTTAATTTTCTCTTACGGTGCCATCCTTATTATAGTCCTTCTTTAATTCTTTATGTATCTCGTAAATCTTTGCTTCTTTTAAGGCAGACACATATGAAGATATTTTTTATCTGTGCGCTTTTATGTATTCTGCCCATCTTTTCTTCGTGAAAGCCAGGGACACCCATACGTTAAAAGCCAACTTTAGTCCTTTAGTCCTGACTGCCATATTTATTGCGGTAGTCCCTCTTCGTATTCATAAAATATGCAATTACTTTGCCTTGGTGTGAGTAGCATATGTAACTATGAGTAAATTCTGGTATACCCAGTAGGAAATATTCGACATATATCTATAAAAGGTAGAAAATTTATTCGAAAGTTCATCTTTTAAAAACTACTTCAACAGTTTTAACATTTTTTACAACGTTAAAAAGCATATGGGTGTAAAACTCATTTAGCAGGGTGTTGACACCAGTTTGTTTAAAAAAAAGGTATTTAATAAAAACTAGAAATAAGCCAAGTGACAAAATATCTTGAAGTTTGCCTTAAATTTTTCTCAAAATTTGTTTATTGTAGATCTGAATAATAAGAAGAAAACCGAAAATTAAAAAAACAAATTATAATTTCGAGATTTATTCAATGTTAAAAATTTTGGTAAAGAGTTGTATAGAGTTAAACGTATTCGGTTCTTCTTAACATTTATACTTTTTTTATTATTTACGATAAAAACAATTTTTTTAACATTTACCAGAAAGTTGTCTGTCATTTTTAAGAATTTCTTTTAAAGGGTTCATAGGAATAGAGATCCCAATGGCTGAATCTTGAAAACCTTCACGAAATATATTACATTTGAAAAAAAAAATATTTTCAAATTTCAAATTTTTTTAGGCAAAAGTTGTTTCCCATCTTGGGAATTTCTTCTGGAGATTCACAAAGAACTGAAATATCCTCAAAATTTACCCAAACTATTTTTTCAATGCTCTGTTTTGATGTGCTAAAACCTATTGTCCTAACTTTTTTATAAGGTTTTCCAATAGCAGGTATTATTGGTGACTGGATTGCGCCATCGAGAGATGATTAACGATTTTGTGTGGCCGGAATTTTCAACAAGATGGCGTGCCACACAAGCAACGAAACCATTGATCTTTTGCGGGAAAAGTTTCCGGACCGTGTTATCTCTCGAAGCGGTGTTCACAATTGGCCACCTAGATCTTGTGATTTGACACCTTGTGACTTTTTTCTTTGTGGCCACGTGGAAGAGAAGGTCTACGCCAACAGCCCAGGGTCGATTCAAGACTTCAAAGATGGAATTCGTGAGGCTATCGAGGACATAGGACAGCAACTTTGCAATTCGGTTATGGAAAATTTCATGAAAAGGATATTATCCTGATGTTATTTTCCACTATTAACGGCATACCTTCCTCTGTTTGGAAAACCCTATATATGAAATATATATAAAATGTTTGGGATTAGGCCATTTTGCTGCTTGGGATCGTTGTCTTCTTGTAAAATACTAGATTGGCTTGATCTTCCAAACGTCTTCGAAGCTTACGGTAATAATGATTTTCGGTAAAATTTATTCATCAAAACTATAGTCAAAAAATAAATGGCCCAATTCCTTTTTCGGAGAAGCAGCTCCAAACATGAACCTTAACTGGATGCTGAAGAGTTCGTTGAAGTTTACGATTATCAACAGATGTATGTGACATTTTTGTTCCTTTAAGATGTGTGCATAGGAAGCCTACTTCAAATCACTTTGAAAAACAACATACGCTTTCTAAACTTCTCACAAAACTAACAAATTACACAACGTATATTGCGAAAAAGACACGCGTATTTCACAGTATTTGAATTTTTTTTTTTTTTGTAACGGAACTCAATTTAAATTTGAGTTTGCCGGTCACGCTTCTAGAGGACAGACTGTATGTTTCTTTTGGCGCTTGAAACTCATGTAACCCCTTAGGCCTTCTTGTCGCTAAGCTTTCACACTCACATAAAAGGTGCCTGACTGTTTCCTCTTCTTCTGTATTTAGACAGCTTCTACAGAAATCGAAGTACGGGAGTCCTAGCCTTCTACCGTGGTTGTATATCAGAAATTGACCAGTTAATACCCCTACCATTTTTCTTATAGTTTCTTTGTTAAATCTTAATAACGTCTGTCTGCTTAATTCGCATGTTGAGAGGTTTTGCCAACTTGTATTTATCTTATTGATGGTTTCCCTATCTATCAGTAGTTTACAAGTGGCTAAAGGCATGGGTATCAGCGTCTTATCCACTTGGAGGTCGAGCGTTGTACCGATTCGAGCAAGTTCATCTGCCTTGCAATTTCCGTCTATATTCCTGTGTCCTGGCACCCAAATAAGGGGTACTTTGTAGTATTTTGATACGTTATTTAGAAGTTTAAAACATTCTATGAGTGTTTTTGACGATTGTGTTTTAGATTCTAGCGCTTTTATTGCGGCTTGACTACCGAAAAAAAAAATTATTTCATATTTAATTTCGCACTTCTTTCTCGTCACGCCGTGAAATTTTCGGCCGTCCTTCCTTAGTATACCACCATTGAACCACCAACCAAATTTAAATTTAAGTTTATAATTTACGTACGTCAACTAAAAAGTGCTCTCCACCTGTGACTTACATACAAAAACACTATATATCAAAGTGTTTGACATTAATGTTAACAAAACAACTTCCAGTTGGGTGTAGCAGCCATCTCCTATTCTGTTCTTGTTAATCGGTTAAAGTTGAAAAGTTACCATTTCTGGTTGCACTCGAAGGTACAATGCATTCATTTTAATATTTAGTTAGCTTCTTCTTGTATAGACTCTCGTGTCGCCTGTTCAGGGAGCACATTGTTTTCTGCTTCTCACCAATTGTTCTCCAACTTTCGCGCAACTTTTGAACATTTCAAAGAGGCCATTTATAGTACTTTGTACGAACTCTGGTTTTTTGCTTACTTGTGTGTTAGTGTGCGTATGTTTTACGAGTTTCAAATTGCGATCACTACAAAGTTTAGAAAACATTTAACTTCTTTTTCATTTGTGTTTGCATGCGCAGAATAAAAAGGCAAAGGTATAATTTCTGAAATATTTATGCAAATTTTTGTTAACTTTTAGTGTCAGTTGATAACCACAAAATTACACTTTTACAAGAGCATAACTTCAACTAGAAGTATCATACCTTTTGTGATTAAGTTTTGAGATAAATTGTTTTTGGTTTTTAAATTTTTAATGGACTACTTTGGTGAGAAAAGAAAATGTGTTTAAATATTGTAGTTTTTACAAAATTATTCTTTAATAAATCTTTGAAAGCTGAATTTGAGTTTTAGGATAACTTGAACTCTAAGCCCTAAGAATTATGTATGTGAGCTCAGAAATGCAGAGATATGGCTTAGCAGGAGACTTAGATAATCGGCGACATTATACTCTATAGCTATATACTCTACTCTAAGTTCATGATCAAAATAAGAAACAACCGATATTTTGACCTATTTTGAACGAATACACGGCATTTTTTATATGGAGAAAATGCTCCACACGATGAGTAAAAAAATAGTAAAAAATTAGCGAGAATTTTGAGCCAATTGAAACACGTGCTTTATTATATTAAAATTTGATGGGTTATAATACTGCTTTCTGAAATTTTTTTTGAAATTTAGATTACAAAATTTGAAATTTTGTTAAAAATTTGTCGAATTTTTTTTATTAAACAGAGTTTTCAACTTTGATGTGAGTTTTTGGTATTTGTTGTATAATGTATAGTAAATTTTTATAAAAAAAACTATGAAAACGAACAAAAAGTAGTAAAAACTAATCAAAACATTTTGAATTTATTAATTTGATCAAGGGTATAAAGACATTAGCTTAGAGTCGTAGTTTGCATATAAGCAAAGGTTGGGAATTAGTTAATTTTGAGAAACCAACTGCACATTTTTGATCCCACCGTCGGTAAATTCAGCCTGCACAACGAAACATCCGGTAACGGACAGAGGCTGATCGACTTCGCCGGGGCCCGAAGCATGGTAGTCTGCAGCACCAGATTCCAGCATAAGAAAATACACCAAGCAATGTGGCTGTCTCCTGATCGGAAAACGCGAAACCAAATCGATCATGTTGGGATAGATGGAAGACACGCTTCTAGTGTTTTAGATGTACGTACGATCCGGGACCCAACATCGACTCGGATCACTACCTTGTTGCAGCCAAACTGCGCACTTGCGTCTGTGCAGCAAAAAATGTACATCTACCTACGAAAAGAAGATTCGCCACTCGACTCTCACTGCTGCTCTCAGAGAGTACTGCCAAACAAACCGGCATGCACGAACAATGGAGCAACATTTCTCGTTCTCAATGTACCGCCGCTGAAGAAGAAATCGGATTCCGGCAAGCCCGAAAAAACAGCTGGTACGACGAGGAATGTCATGCTGCTGCCGAAAGAAAAGATGCTGTCTATAGAACCACGCTGCGAGCGGGCGCAACGCGAGCCATGTGGGATCGCTACAGAGAGTTAAGAAAGGAAGAGAGACGTATTATCGGATAGAAGAAACGAGAGGCCGAAATACGTGAGTGCGAGGAGCTTGAGATGCTGGCCAATAGGAACAACGCCCGAAAATTCTACCAGAAAGTACGGCGGCTTACAGAAGGTTTCCAGACCGGGGCGTTTTCCTGTAAGAACAAAGACGGCGATCTGGTGACTGACATCCAGAGCATTCTTAAGTTATGGAGGGAACACTTCCCGAACCTGTTAAATAGTAACAACTGCGCATGTCACGGAGAATGTGAATATCCCGATACCCCAATCGTTGACGACGGAATTGACGTTCCGCTACCTGACCATGACGAGGTGAGAATAGCGATAACGCGTCTAAATAACAACAAAGCCGCGGACGCCGACGGACTGCCGGCTGAGCTATTCAAACATGGCGGTGAGGAGCTGGTAAGGTGCATGCATCAGCTTCTATGCAAAATATGGTCGGATGAAAGCATGCCTGGCTATTGGAATTTAAGTGTGCTCTGCCCAATCCATAAGAAGGGCGATCCTACAATTTGTGCCAATTACCGCGGGATTAGTCTTCTAAATATCGCCTATAAGGTCCTAGCGAGCGTATTGTTCGAAAGGCTGAAGCCCACCGTCAACCAACTGATTGGACCTTATCAGTGTGGCTTTAGACCTGGAAAGTCTACCATCGACCAAATATTCTCAATACGCCAAATCTTGGAAAAGACCCATGAGAGGTGAATCGACACACACCATCTTTTCGTCGACTTCAAAGCTGCATTCGACAGTACGAAAAGGAGTTTCCTCTATGCCGCGATGTCTGAATTTGGTATCCCCGCAAAACTAATACGGCTATGCAAGATAACGTTGCTCAACACCAGCAGCGCCGTCAGAATTGGGAAGGACCTCTCCGAGCCGTTTGATAACAAACGAGGTTTCAGAAGGGTGACTCGCTGTCGTGTGACTTCTTTAACCTGATGTTGGAGAGCATCGTACGAGCCGCAGAACTTAATCGCTCAGGCACAATATTTTATAAGAGCGTACAATTGTTGGCGTATGCCGATGATATTGATATGTAAGAGCTTTACGACGACATAGGCATTGCGCAGCGAATAAAGCGTCTACGATGGCTGGGCCATGTCGTCCAAATGGATACAAACGCTCCGGCTCTGAAAGTATTTGATGCGGTACCAGCTGGTGGTAGTAGAGGAAGAGGAAGGCCTCCTCTGCGTTGGAAAGATCAGGTGGAGAAGGACTTGGCTTCACTTGGTGTGGCCAATTGGCGCCGGTTAGCACGAGAAGATAACAACTGACGCGCTTTGTTAAACTCGGCCAAAATCGCGTAAGCGGTTATAGCGCCAATTAAGAAGGAGAAGAATGATATTCGAACACATCTTTTTTTATATATTAATAATGAAATAAATTTATATGCATTTGAAATTTGAAATTGTCACCCTGTTTCATATCATATTTAATTAATACATATTTTAATTAATTTATTTCCAGGATGCTGCGATTTGCGTTAAGTTTCACTTGGAGCGCGAAAAAAATCCACACAAATTCAACAGCCGCATGAAAAACAAACTGTGGTACTTTGAATATGCCACTTCTGAAACATTTGCTGCATCATGCAAGAATCTACACGAAAATATCGAAATTGTGGTAAGTGTCTGACGGGCAGGTAAAAGCCACAAGTGCAAAAGCTAAAAAAACACAAAAAGAAATATAAATAAAATTATGAATTAACTAACTGCAAAGGAAAAAGTGGTAAAAAGTTATGGTTGTAATGGGTGTATATATAGACGTGCATATAGTGAACACATCCGTCTACATGCATATACTTATAGCATAAGTATATAGGAGTAAGCGTGTGGGTGTATGCACACAAAGTAAGTGTAAAGCACCTGCCAAGTGTGTGTGAAGTGTTTCAAGTTGCATCACCTCGAAAATCTCGAAAGTTACAAGCAAATGACGAAAAAAAAGTACTGACATATTTCACAAGGAGCCACAATCAACGCAAAACAGAGGATAATGCAGAGAGTTGCCTTACTGCGCGTCACTTGCGTAACAGCCTAGTGCATATGCACCCTGCAGTTAAGCCTACTACTTCCGAACTAGCTTACCACCTGTTTTCAGTACAGCTGAAGTAGTTCGTCTTCCACCTCTTTTCAAACACACCAACTGGCCTTTTTAATATGGCGATGTCCTATGAAATGACGGTTGTCAGCCTCCGCATCAGCATTGCACCAGTTAACGAACTAGTTTCATATAGACGAAAAAAATTAAGTTGAAACGAGTTGAAAAAGAAAATAAAAATGAAAAATGGAGCATTTCAGGGGCTTACCCAAGCATAAAAAATTGGTGAATTCCAATACTACGGCAACGCACAAGTAATTTAATTATTACAAAATTAAAATTTGAATCTAACTTTAAAATTTTTAAAGGAATTGAACAACGATAAGAAAATTTTGGCCTCAGAGCAGCTGACGACAGCGATTTTGCTCGAAAAATCAAACTAAACTGTCACATATGGGGAGCCGAAAACCGGCCTCTCTTCGAGAAGTCAGTGCATCCTCAAAGAGTGGCAGTTTGGTGCGGATTTTGGAATGATGGTATCACTGGCCCATTTTTTCTTTGAAAATGATGATAGAAACGCAATTTCAGTTAACGGTGAATGATACAGAGGCATGAAAAATGACTAATTATGGCCGAACATTGAAGACATGGACTTTGGTTTCAACAGAAGGCCACGCAATCTCACCCTGTCTATGCCATAATTGATTTTTACGCGCCAAGATCGCAGTTGGCCACTTCAGTCCCTTAAGGCGAATATCGAGCAAGCCTTTCATGAGATAGAGCCAGAAACGATCATCAAGGTCTTGAAAAACTAGGTTAACTGGATGGGCTATTGCGAAGCCAACCAAGGCAGCCACATAAATGAAATCATATGAAATAAGTAAGGGGAATGTTTGCTCTTTCGAATAAACCAATAATATAGCGAAAAAATATATATTTTTTGTTGTTTTTTGGAATTTTAAAAAAGACACCACTATATGGGCCACCCTTTATTTGCCCGAAATCGCTTAAAAGAACGAAAATTCATTTATCACCACTATAAAGTGGCCTTTAAAGTTAGTGGTTAGTTGAGAAAAGGGCCCTTGAAGATTTTATTTTTAAAAATTACATATTTCAAAATCTGATTTATTCTGGAACTAAATGAATAAAAAAACGAATAAAAATTATTAAATATTTCTATTTATATAATATATATAATTGGCAAGTACACCCTTTTTGGGTGTTTGGCCGAGCTCCTCCTCCTATTTATGGTGTGCGTCTTGATGTTGTTGCACAAATGGAGGGACCTACAGTTTTAGGCCGACTCCGAATGGCAGATATTTTCATGGCAGAAATACACTCGGATGTTTGCCATTGCCTGCCGAGAGCCGACCGCTATTAGAAAAATGTTTTTCTTAATTTTGGTGTTTCACTGAGATTCGAAGCTACGTTCTCTCTGCGAATTCCGAATGGTAGTCACGCACCAACTCATTCGGCCACGGCGGCCGCCGTATATTTGTATATATTTAGCAATAATAAAAACATTGAAGAATATTCGTTTCGCATGCATTTTGCAGCTGGTATAATTGTAGTCACTTACGTACTAGTTTGACTTCTTCCATCAAAAACCAATGCATGAACAATTATGTCTGCCGAGTAGTACGACCTTCCACTTCAGCTCGTTTACCACGTATACATGAAATACCTGTCCTCCAATATCTACTTCTTTTCATTTCTGCTTTCGAATGTGCCTTCATCAAGCCATCAATTCATCCCCAATGTCATTTCATGCTGTTGCATATTTTATCTTCTGAAGCATTTTTCGTGCCAACGCGGGCGAAGCGCAAACACTTTATTACATTATTCGCTTTAGATTTTGAATTTAAAGTTCGCCACAAAAATACAAGTACAAGTAGATTTTGATTGAGCACATTGGAAATTTGTTCAACCGTAAATTATGCGTTTTCCCAAGTATGAAAATTCAGTTCACTGGCACGAGCTGCAATAGCACGAGCTTATCAATGAACTGCATAGCTTACAGCTCATTAGTACCAATGCGCTGCGGAAACATGAAAATTTAAGAAGTAACGAAATCGGCGCACAATGAATGCGAATAAAATTCAAATAGGGAGGAAAGTATAAGTAGTCATCATCAAGAACATTTTTTGGCGAATGCTTTGAAATTTGAGATATCAACAGTTCAATAGAAGGAAGATAGCTTTCATAATGCTGTTATTTGATTTGATGCATGGGACACTTCGGGATGACAATAAAACCTCTATAAAAAGGCGATGTCAATAGCCACAGCAGAATTAAAAGGCTTCAAGATAAGAAGCTACGATGGAAGGGAAAAATATTATAAAGGGTGTTTTTTTAGAGGTTAGGTTTTCAAGATGAAATAAAACGTATATAATTTAATGTTATGGCCAAGAATTTAGCTTTATTATAAAGATAAGGGTTTGCCATTATGTTTTAAAAATGATACCCATTCAACCAAAAGTGAGCTTCATCGCTGAACAAAATTTTCTTCGATGCGTCGCGCGAACCGAACCATTACTTTCGTAATAAATTTGCACGATTTGCAAACGTTGTTCAGGTGTAGTCTATTCATTATGAAATGGCAAACCAAACTGAGCATAAATCAAGTGACAGCTGTCAAAAAGACCATCTACGAAAAAAGTAGTGCCAACTTGAAAACCTAACCTCTAAAAAAACACCCTATATAAGTGATACGAGAACGCTGAAAAGGGTTTTGTACTTCTAAAAGTGAAATAGGCAAAGCAGCATCTCGGCATCGGCCACCATTAGATCTTTACAGCAGAGATGAAATATATTTTCCTACATGATCTGGCTGAAGCCAAAAAAGTTGCATGGAGACCTTAAACCAGGATAACTAGTTTAATTTGGATCCTTCTTCGGAGTAACACACATCATTAATCTCTGATCTCGACTTTTAAAAGCTATTTGAAAGCATTAATCAAAGTGCAGAGAGTGGAGAAACAATTATTAGAATACATCTAGTAAGGTAAACATTTACACGAATAGCTTTTGTCGCTCAAAACATGATGGTAGGTAGCGTTATCTTCTACTGCAAAGTCCCCCTTGTATTTATGTTCTCTGAACTCAGTCAATGTAGGATAGATTAGCTAAGACCGAGCATTCGAGATATATTCAAAACTTGATGGTAGGTACAGGTATCTTCTCTTATAAACCTTCCCTTCTATCTTTGTTCGCTGCAACTACCCTATATATATATATATAATGGGATTGGATAGAAATCAACCACTGTGAATGCTAGGAAATTGTCTTTGTGTGCCGATGTATACGGCATGGCATTGCTTTGACGGAACACAAACATTTACTGAATTTTTTTGATGATACAAAACTGTCCTCGAGAAAGGCTTGTAAAATTGAGCTGATTAAGTTTTTAATGACTAATTTACATTACCTTCATCGTAGAATTACAGAGAAATGTTTACTTGGCCAAAATATTTTTATACATATGTTTAAGTATGTATTTACATACTCATATACATAGTATAATACCATTCTATGCCAGATCCACAAGGGAGTAAACCTTTTAGTGGCATTTAACTTGCTATTCCCACTTGCTACATCTTTATTCGCCAGTCACAGCTGTGTGTGAACATTCAACCAGCAATAAAATTAACAACCAACACATTTATCAAACAAACATTTAAAAGCGCGTAACTGGATGTGTTTCGCACATCTTCATGTATGTATTTATGTGCGGAAAGTATCAATAGGCCAATCAAGACTAACCGACCGCACGAAAAGCTTCGTTGTGGAATTATATGAAAAACCATCAATTGAGGTACATCTGACGCCCAACGCAAAGTACAAATGAAGGAAGGAAGGATGAAAGGAAAGAGCAGGGTATTACCATACGTGCGTACGTCGTAAAATTAATTTGAATACATTTAGAGGGCACATGCATGCATTGAAAGACTGCGTTTAATGGGTATTTGTACAATGCACAATACATACAACCATTTAGCAGCTCTAGTGGTAGTAGGAATAAAAGATAATGCTCATATTTGCATAAATTGTCTGTACTTTGTTCGAGAGCCAAATTCAAAGCACCGAATGTTTGTACAAAGTGGGAGAAATGTGAAAAACGGCAAGCATCATAAGGATTTTCGTTGGGATTTATTTTTATAAAAAACTATCTTAAGGAAATTTGGGTGCGTGTGTATGTGTGTTATTTCCCTATGGAAATACATAAAATGGCAGCACGCCACAAACAAAGCAATGCTTGACGGCATATTTCCCTGGCCAATGGGGCCTAAACAAATATCACTAAATGCCCGAATGGAAATTTTACAGAAACATTTTTCTCTACATGCACACAAAACAAAATTAAATAAAAACCAAGAGGTTATTGTATACAAATAATGTAGCCCCATTACATGTGTTGTTTGTTGTGTTATTTGTGATGCTTTCAAGTAGGAGTGCTGTTGATATCACATAAAATATGTTACAAATTACGGTTCCTGCTTGAGTGCATCGGATACCAAATACCAACAAATGGCAAACCGCAAGCAGAAAGTAAACTTAAATGGCGAATAAATGGAAAGTCAAATGAAAAAGGGACGTAGAGAAAATTCTGCCTGAACAAAAATAAACACATCTCGAACGGAAAATGTGCCTCTCTCGCACTAAGCTTGACCACTTGAAGGCGGTCACTCATACCACCAACTAGCCACCGTAAAGCGTTTAACAGCAACCAAGCAAGCAAATTCTCACGCATACAATTTGTTTGTTTTTTATTACACACTTTTCGCCTCCACTCCAGTAATCACATATTTGCCGATGTTTTCTTCCCGGTGTCATTTTTCTGCTATTTTTTGTTTGTTTGTTTGTTTCTTTCTCTATCAACTCTCAAAAGCTTTATTGTTCTTTTACTCTTTTCAGTGTGATGGTGTTTCCTTAAATTTAGCAAATGGACCACATTTACAGGGTGTCGCCCTACTAAACATTCCTTACACTCATGGCGGCTCGAATTTGTGGGGTGAACATTTGTCACAGAAACGGATGCGCAAAAGTGCTGGTCCATTTCGTAAGGGGAAAAAACTGAAATCTTCAGATAAAGAGCTGTCAGCGACAAGTTTCGCATCTGTCGATTTGTCAGTTGCCACTCAAGGTGAGTAAAATTTGCGTTTGAAAGATTAAAGTTGTGTTTCAGTTGAAGTTAAAAAAAATCTTGCTTTAATTGTATTCTTTAGGTAAAGATTATTCTTATTGGCTGAGATTTAAAAACAAAAATTAAAAATTTTAGCATATGCGTATGACAAAAAATTGAATTTATGTTATGGCCTATTTCCATAATAATAATATCTATTTTTACTTGACCCCTTCAAAGTAGTCCACATGAGATATTATGCACTTGTGCCAACTTTTTCCCAATCTTCGAAGCCCTACAAAAATCATTTTTTTTATCTTGTTCAGCTCCTCCTTCGATGCCGTCTATATCTCGTCAATCGTAGCATAGCGTCGTCCTTTCATGGGCCTCTTCAGTTTCAGGAACAAGAAAAAGTCACAGGGGGCCAGAACTTGGTTGATACGGTGGCTGTGGCATCATTAGTGTGTTGTTTTTAGCCAAAAAGTCGCGGCACAAGTAACAATGTGTGAGCAGGGGCGTTATCGTGGTGCAAGAGCCAACGCCCCTGCAATCGACGAAAACAGTAAGCTAAGCTTTTACATTCGACCGAACTTGGCGTGCTTTTTTCGGCCTTGGTTCGTGCGGCAGCTTCCATTGAGATGACTGAGCTTTGGTTTCCACGTCATAATCATAAACCCCCGATT
Source organism: Anastrepha fraterculus (assembly GCA_037575425.1). NCBI lineage: Eukaryota > Metazoa > Arthropoda > Insecta > Diptera > Tephritidae > Anastrepha > Anastrepha fraterculus. The sequence continues at coordinate 31,715 of JAYXIM010023225.1, read as the reverse complement.
CGTCACCAGTTATGACCCTCTGGACCAAATTTGCGATGCTGCTTTTGGTCGAAATTGCGCAGTTTTGGTACGAATTTTGCGGCGACCCGTCTCATGCCCAAATCATTGAAAAAAATCGAATGGCACGAGCCAATCGATATGTCTAGGTTCTCAGCAACTTCTCTAACGGTGATTCGACGATTGGCCAATAACATTTTCTTCACTTCATCAATTTTTTCGTCTGTTGTTGAAGTGCTCCGGCGTCCGGCTCGCTTTTCGTCGTTCACATCTCCTCGGCCTTGTGAGAACATTTTGTACCACCGCTAAATGTTGCTTTGGTCCAAAGAAGCTTCTGCGTATGACATAGTCATCATTACATTTTCACACAAAATTTGGTACATGTTCTTGGATCCATCTTTTTCAATAGGTAAAAATCGAAGACGAGCCGAAACACGTGCAAGCAAAACAACAGTCAACAATTAACTGAACATTCAAAATGGCCGAAATCGTCGGCATGAGTGAGAGACATAAGTACCAACATAACGCCACAAAAAAATCGAAATTCGAATATATACCTGCGAAAATTCAAAATTTGCGATACTTTTTGAACATACCTCGTATGTGCAAACTCATCCTGAGGTATAGCTGTGCTATTTCTATTTCAATTAAAAGCATTGCAAATTTTAAATGCAAAACAACAATAAGCTGCACTAGCAAAACAAATCGAACCGTAAAAGCGTGAGCCGATATGGCTAGTCAAATAATATACAATAATTAATCACTCAACTCACTTCGAATATCCAGCTTCATTTCTTGTTGCGCAACCCGGCCGTCTTCCAAACTGCTAATCCACTAAATTTATTTGCATAAGGGGATTTAATCTTCTTTCTATACACAAAATCACACAATACACAATGCACAAATACTTATCAGCGAATACTTCACCAAACAAATTCACAAATTATTAAGTGAATTATAAAACTACTCCAATACACGAAGTAAAACTTCCCACTTCACTAATGACAGCCGAAGCATCCTTCAATAGCCAACAGTTGAAATGAAACTAACTAAAAGAAGCGCAGTACTACTTAGCTAATCCGGATCAGCAGTTGCTTGCTAGCAGCAGTCGCCTGCATGTATGCTACGTAGAAGTTACAAGGAAGTTTAAAAGTTTATTAGTGTTTTGGAAAAAAGAAGCTGATAAAAGAAACTTGAATTAAAAAATAGTTATTAAAATTATATTTTTTGGTGAAAATTACTTATTAAAATTATATTTTATTAACGGTAAAATTTCTTATGTTGAACTTAGTAGAAATTGTAATCTTTAAATGCTCAACACTTATTCTTGCAGATTTCGGTGATCGTCTCATTGAAGTTATAGGTCTGGAAAATTGTCTGCACATGGGTCAAGTGCGTACCGGTCTCCGCGCTTCGGGCAGACGCTTGGCACAATGTAGTGAGGTTGTAATTAAGACGAAAAAAACATTTCCAATGCAAATCGATGGCGAGCCGTGGATGCAGGTACCATGCACGGTATGTACAGCAATACAGAAATACAAAAAACACAATTTACTTATTATGCAAAAAAAGTACATAAAATAAAATAGAATAAAACAGAACTAAATCAAATAAAATAAAATAAGTTCAAATAGAAAAGATTCTAATTAAAAAAGTAATTTTAAATATGAAATTAAAAATAAAATCAAACAAAGTAAAATAAAATAATTCGAATTGAAAAAAAGTATAAATAATTATATTTAAAAAATATAAAAATAAAAATAATTAAAACCAAATCAAAAAACCTAGCAAACAAAAATCAAAAGCAAGCAAAATTAAATCAAATAAAAATAAAACAAATTAAGTTCAAACAGAAAGATTCTAATTAAAAAAAGAAATTTTAAGCATGGATAATAAAATTACGAATAATTAAATTTAAAAAATATAAAAATAAAAATATATTAATGAAATTAATAAAATAAGACCAAAAAAATAGCAAACAAGCGAACAAAAATCAAAAGCAATCAAACTTGAATCAATTTAAAAAAAATTAGTTGAAATAGAAAAGATTCTAATTAAAACAGAAATTTTACATTTGAAGATAAAAATAAAATGATACATAATAAAATGAAGTAAAATGCAATACTTTGATATAAAAACAATATAAATAAATATATTAAGAAATACAATAATAAAAATATAATAGTTATGGGAATAAAATAAGACCAACTAAATGAAGCAAAGTAAAGTAGTAGTAAAAATTAAGTAAACTAAATAAATAAAAAATATAATAGAATAGAACAAAATAAAATAAAAATATAAATAATAATATAAAAAAAAATTAAATAAGAATTATAAACAAAATAATATATAAAATGAAATGAACTGCAATTAAGCTAGTGAAATAAATAATAATAATTAACAATTAAAAAATAAAATAAATAAGATCATTCAAAATAAAAATTAAATTAAATTAAAGAAAATAATTTGAAATAAAATAATTATATAAATAAATAAACACTAAAATAAAAATAAACACAAAATAATGCTGCAATAAAGTAAGATAAAAATAAAATAAAATAATGTTCTAAATAATCAAATAAAAAATATGTAAAAATTCAAATAAAATATGACATAATAAAATGAAATAAAACAAGATAAAAATAGAAAATATAAACTATTGCAAAATAAAAGCATTTTAAATAAAAAAATTATGATTAAATAAATAAAAAAGTATATATACAGTCGACTCCCGATAATTCGAAATTTCAAGGGGATCAGTTTTTTTTCGATTTACACAGAAATTCAAATTATCGCGATTTTCATTAAAGGAGGCTCAAAAAAGAAAAATTCAAATAAACGAGGCTTTTATATTTCATCATGTATACTTAATAAATTTAATTTAAAAAAATATTTAATAAATTTATAATAACAAAATTCATAATTTTTTAATAACATAAAATTAGTTTTTAAAAAAGCCTATTATTTTCGATTGTTTGACACTTTTTTCTTTAAGTTTTTCTATTTCATTTTCCAAACTAATAAGGCTATCAAAGACACTGCCTCGAATATAATTTGTTGAAAGAAAATGTTTTAATCGATGAACTAACGCTATGGCTTGTGTGGTTGTTAAAGCTCCTTCGGCGTCATCATCATCCTCGTCACTTTCATTACTGACATGCAAAACTTCTTCCTAAATGCCGTTATCTATTGTATTACCATACCAGTTACAGCAATGTCATTGTCAACGCTAACATATTCCTCGAAAGATCCGCCATTTTCAGAGTATTCAGATATAGCTTCCCACAGATAATCTATGCTTTATTGACTATCTTCTAAATAATCATCGTTTAATGTTTTATTGAAACCACAAGCACGGAAGCAGGTTCGAATGCACGAAATGCTTACATTTTTCCAAGCTTTTTAAGCAATTTATGTATCTGTTGTGCAGCTAAACTTTTTCTTTTGATCAATGCTGTTAACTAGATTAATAACCGTTTCCTTGCGGTATAAGGATTTGCAATAAAATCTTTTATAATGTCCATGTCAAGGGGATGCAGCTTGGATGTGGTGTTAGGTGACAAAAACTCAATCTTTACGTGGCGCAGATGAGAATTTACGCTATGCACCGTACAGTTGTCTATAAATAACAATATTATTCGATTCTTAGCTGAAGCCATTCGTTAAAAATTATTGATGTCATCCAGGCCTTCTTGTTGTGCCGATAATGCACTGGAAAGTAAGAAATATTTTTAAAGCACCTTGGTTTTGCCGACTTCCCTATAAGCAAGGGCTTAAGATTTTCCATGCCATCCATGTTTACGCAAAATAACAAAGTCACTCTTTCCTTACTGTGCTTGCCCTCATGACATTTTTCATTTTTAAAGCAGTAGGTTCGATCTGGTAAACACTTATAAAACAACCCAGTTTCATCTGCATTAAATATATATTATATATCCTTAGCTTCGTAGTTTTTAATCAGGTCACTCAACTTTTCCCTCCAGTCAGACCGCTCATTTTTTTAAAGGAGATATCGTCTAAAACGATCTAGCCAACCACTGCTTGCCTTAAAATCTGTTATGTTCATAGGACTGGCAAAAAATAAAGCTTTTTCTTTTAATAGATCTCCGCCAATGGGAACATTACTCTTACGGCATTGCGTAAACCACAAGAGTACAGATTTTTCTACATTTGGATGTTCAGTATGTTTCTGACGTTTCAGTTTACTATGAGATGATGTTTGCAGAATAAACTCTCTTTTATGTAAAATTGACGTGATTGTTGATGGAGCGATATTAAATTGTTTTGCCAAGCCAATTTTTTTTTGTTCCATTATCAATAGCTGAAGTAATGTCTTGCTTTTGCGCGATTGATAAGGTCTTAGCGTACGTCTATTTGCCATTTCTAAGAAATGATGTTGCGCTTAGAATAAAACTCGACAAACTAAACGAAAACAGTGTGAGAAGCGCAAAAGTCAACATGCACAGCAACATTAAGGAGTCATAGCTATTTGCAAAATGCAACGGTAATTTAACGACAAAAAGTTTCAAATTGCAATACGAATTATAAGAGGTTACGAAAACCAAATTTCTATTTATGAGAGGTTTAATATTCTATGAGTTATGAAAAAGACTACGAATTAACGAGGGGACCAAAATGTAGGGAATAGATTTTTTTTCGATTTATCGCAATTTTCGATTTAGCGGGTTACAAATTATCGAGACTCGACTGTATATACATACAATAATGATAGGAATTAATTAAGGTTAAATAAGACCAACTAAAAAAAAATAAATAATTGACGCGCACACTTCTCTTAGAGCTCTTCCTCCTATTTGTGGTGTACGTCTTGATGTTTTTCCACAAATGGAGGGATCTACAATTTTAAGTCGACTCCGAACGCTAAATGCAATTAAGCTAAATAAAATCTGAAGTAAAAATTAAAACATAATAAATAAGGTCTTTGAATGTAAAAATTAAAATAAATTATTTTAAGTAAAATAATTTTAAATAAAAAAAATTATAAATTAAAAAACGAAAATGCATAAATTAAATAAAACAAATATAATATTAAATAAAACAAACATAATATTACAAAATAAAATCAAATACAATTAAGCTAAATGAAATATAAAAAAAATTAGTAATTAAAACGTAATAAATAAGGTCTTTGAATGTAAAAATAAAAATAATAAAAAATAATAAAATAAATAAATAATAAAATAATAATAATAATAAAAATGCATAAATAAAATTTAAAAAAATAATAATACAAAATAAAAAGAAATAAAATGTAAAGGGAAAATTAACAATTAAATAATGTAAAAATAAAAATAAAATAAAATTAGACAAAATAGCATAAAGATAATGCAATTGAAAAAATATATAAAAATAATATTAAAATAAAATAAAGTAAAATTAAATGATATTAAGCAAAATTAAGTTAAAATAAATATGTTAAACTACGAAAAGTATGATGAAATAAAATATCATTATATATATATATTTCCTTTTTTATCTATTTAGATAAAAGTCACTCATAAGAATCAAGTTCCTATGCTAATGGCTCCACGTTCCGAAAAAGGTAGAGGCTTCTTCAATTTACTTTGTAGCTGATTTCGGCGGAGCTTGTCCGCTAGTAGTTCCTTAGCGCCACCAATAACGGAACGACACCAACACAAAGAAACCACCGTCCAACACATAGAATAGCTTTAATTTTAGCATCGTACAACAAACAGTCCAATACGCGATAACAGGGAAAAGGAAGAGAAGCAAATGAACTGAAGGAGAAAAACAATTTTACACAAACATATGTACATATGTATGATAGAGAAAAAATGATACAAAAGAAACAACTAAATGCAAATTTATTGCGAAGTATAAAAATTTAAACTATTACGATGATGAGCAAAAATTGATGAAAGGAAGTTGAAAAGCAAAGAACTACAAATTTTGATGCATTCATAATGTGAGCTTTAATTTATTTTATTACAGCATATTTAAGTTAAATACCAGTTGTAATGTTTAAGAAGATAGTAAATTTATCAGAAGAAAATTATATGTACACGTATTGGAGAAATATATGTAGCTTATATATAAATGTATGTATGTAAAAAGGCTTAATTAAGAATATTAATAATTCAAATATCAATAGAAGAAAAAAAGAACGAATAATAAATTACAAACGAAACCAAAATTTATTAATTGCCCAAGTGCTTCAAAAATCTAAATAGAAACGGAAAAAAACAAATTAAAAAGTCCTAGCAAATCCAGAGCTTTTTAGCGCGCTTTTTAATGTTTATAATAAAAATATATGGCATACTATTATTTATTTCGTCATCAAAATTGCGGTTGGAAAATTACATTAGGCTTTGAAAAATGTATGAATGTGTTTATGAATGTTTAAATAAAGCTTTGCAAGTTCGTCAAATGTTAAAATTGCTTTGCTACTATAGACTTAATAAATTTGAATTTATAGAAGTGTAAATATTTGTACAAGCATTATGAGGAAAATGATATATATGTACATTATAAAAAATTAAACCTACATATTATAATTCTAGTCACATTTTATTACTGTTTAAATGTTTTTAATTAAATTTTATATTGTTTTGTATTTTTTATTTTTTATAAGTATATTATTTATAATTAAATTAAGGTTTAAATTAATTACAAATAGTGTGTGCGTTTAGCTAATTTAAACTTAATGAAGAAGTGTAAATATTTGTAAAGATTAAAATTGTTTTGTGGATTTTAATTTTTTATTTTTTAATCCGGGTATTCTCCTTGATCAGAAGTTTTGGGATTCAAAGGAACTATGCGAACTGTTTTTTATTTATTTTTTGTGCAGAAAGCAGCTTAAGTATATTTTTACTTTTATTTAACTCCATCTATACCACTTAAATAAATAAATAATTTCCGCGCACACTTCTGTTAGGTGTTCGATCGAACTTCTCCTCCTATTTGTGGCGTGCGTCTTGATGTTGTTCCACAAATGGAGGGACCTCCATTTTTAAGCCAACTCCGAACGGCAAAAGATTTTTATGAGGAGCTTTTTCACTGCATAAATACACTCGGAGGTTTACCATAGCCAGCCGAGGGCCGACTGCTATTAAACATTTTTTCCCCATCATTTTTGCTACTTTATGCACAGAGAATCGAACCCACGTACTCCCGAATGATAGTCATGCACCAATCCATTCATCTCATACCATTTAAATATCCAGTATTCTACCATCCTCCATATGTTTTTAATAAATATGTGCGTTTTTCAAATGGCTGACTTTCATTAGGCGCACTTACGATAAAATCCTTAATCACAGCGCTTTACTGACCATTTTCTATTCGCTCTTTGACTACTCTTTTGGTTACAATAGGTAACTGCCGAGCTAGTGTATAATTTCTGCAAGAATTCATTGCGATACCTGTTGGTTGTGTCAGGGTAAGAGAAATGCCGCCAAGAGTGATCTAATTTCCAAGAAACCAGGCAGATCTTACCTAGATAGACATGGCTTTGCATGAAGTTCCTAAATGGCAGGAAGAAATCGCTAACGCACTTCGAAGAACTCGGCCAAGATCACTAAGTTGGTTACTGCACCAATCCTAATACGAAGATTAATTTCACCGCTTCGTCGCTGAAAGTCAGGATAGTGACAGCACTCGTTACACACTTGGATGTAGTCCCAAATCATTTATCAAAAACAAAAGCTTATGTTTCTTTTATTGCCAAATTATTTTTCTGTTGGGTGGTAAATTTTAGATAGTACGCTTGGTTTCCGAGAGCCGGAAGGAGACACATGCTTCAATCCATATGGTAGCCTGTTGAATCAGCGTCTACTATTCTCTGAATCGTGGGTTAATAGCTTAAACAGCTTATGGGCTTGTTGTATCTGTTATTTCCCCACTTTAGGTGTCTGCAAGTGCCCCCGATTAGTCCCGTTTGAACTCTCATGAGCATGCTCCAACTGTCAATGCCTATACCAACGTTTTGGCCTTGGCAAGGCTGTTTATATCATCGACGCGGGTAGTTTTTGGCCAGGAATATAGCTAACATATGATGACATCAGCTTTTATGAGTTTTGCGATCTTCCACGACCGGAGATTTAAATATGCATTGCGTAGCAAGGTGTTCAGAATAGCAGGCTTCATAGCGTAAAGCAGCTCCATGAGTCATGGAGCACGGAGGAGTCCTATCCTTGGCATATTTTCCAACTGTCCCGACTACTGGTTGTCTGGTGACGCGTAGCTGTAGAATTTGTAGCGCTTCCTTCCCATCCAAGAGAGTTCAGTAGTAGAAGTACTCGGCTTTGAGATTGTGAAGCCAGACATTTGAACTAGAGACCCAATGCGTCCATAGATAGACAGCTAGGTAGGTGACATGGTTGAAGTATCATTATGAGACCTCCAAGCAGCGCTTAAGCGCTGTTTTGATATCATTACGAGACTTCTAGCCAGAGCTGTTGATATAGTGGAGAATATTGATGGGCTTTTGGTTCGAGCACTACCCCAGGCTGTCGAAGAAAGGAGCACCCAGTGTCCTTAATCGTCTAGCTGCCAAAACCGGGCATTTACAAAGAAAATGCTCAACAGCCTCCTTTTCTGAAATGTCCCCATAGCTTCTGCAAAGAGTTAAATGATAAACCTAAATTTTCCGCCTGTGTGCCGATGGTCCAAAGACCGGTAAGCACAGCTATTGTCAAAGGGTCAAAGGGTTTTCGAAATATATAATATATAGATATAATTGGCGCTTACACCCTTTTTGGGTGTTAGGCCGAGCTCCTCCTCCTATTTGTGGTGTGCATCCAATTGGTCCCTCCAATTTTAAGTCGAATCTGAACGGCAGATATTTTTATGGGGAGCTTTTTCATGGCAGAAATACACTCGTGGCGAGTGCTATCAAACATTTTTCTTTACTTTGATATTTCACGGAAATTCGAACCTACGTTCTCTCCGAATTTCGAATGGAAGTCACGCACCGTAGCCGAATGGGTTACGGCGGAAAGAGCACATTTTTTCGGCGCTTTTCTGAGAAATAAGTTGTGAAATTCCCCTTTAACAACAGTCAGGGTGACACCGATAACTGGGTAGGAAGTCTCTGATACCAATTCAGTCGCCTTCCAGCCAAGCTCATCAGCAATCTCATTTCCCTCTATGTTCCTATGTCCTGGAACCCCGATCTGAGAAATGTTACCTTCACCCCAAAAGATTTGATTTCCTCCTTACAGCGTTTTACTTGTTTGGTTCTGCACCATGCCGCCGTCAGAGCCTTGATCGTGGCTTGACTATCGGAAAAAATGTTAATATCTCCCTTACGCCCAAGTTTTCTAAGTATTTTGCATGCCTGCAGGATCGCAAAGACTTCTGCCTGAAAAATACTAGCAGTAATCAACAATTTACAGGAAATAGATAAATTTGCTGATTTAGAGAAAACCACTGCTCCGAATCCCTATTCCATCTTGAAGCCGTCAATGAAGACAGAGGTGCAAGCTTCGGTACAGATATTCGCTTCGATCCAATACCGCCTGATTGGAAAGATTGCTGTAGCATGACCCTCCAACTCCAGTTTGCCGATGAGTCATAAATTCAAAGAACGGCATGACACACGGCTTTTAACAGTGTGAAATAAAATAATGTTGTGGTGAGTTTACTATTTTTGTTTTTTGTAATTTTGTCTATTTTCAATTACTTACATACTTTAAAAAGTGGAAAAGGTTTTTCATTTGTGGAACAACATCAAGACGCAAACCACAAATGGTAGGAGGAGCTCGGCCAAACACCCAGAAAGGGTGTACGCGCCAAGTATATATATATAATATATATATATTTAACATTTAGCTTTTGTTTAACAAGAAGGCATACATGCTTGTATATAAGTTTTCTAGCCTAGGCGCGTAAAAGTAGACTATAATTTTATTGTTTTTCGCCGTCACATTGTCTTATTATCCCTCACTTTGCTAATGAAATTCCCAATAAATAAAAATCAAATAAAAAAACAAAAGCAGTAAAAAACTACCAACAAAAATCTGATATCAATTGTATATAAGCGATATTAAAATATCGATTAATAAGTAACTATTTCAATAAAAAATATATATCAGTGACGAAATGGTGCAGCTTTAATGGAATTTTCAAAGAAATCAAAATACATATTATGTAAACAAATAATTTACCATATTAAAATAAAATACATGCATGGTACATATATACACATACATATACATACATTTCCATGCATAAGAAGGTACATATACATATACCTATGTGCGCATATATACATATGGTACGTGTGTATGCGTATTAAAAACCCATTTAAAAAGAGACAGATATTTAATTTAATAAATAAAAGTCCATAAATAAATAATTACTTATAGGAAATAAATATTAAATTTAATTAATAAACGTATGTGTTATGAAGGCAGCAAGCACTTGCATACGTATGCATAAGCTTTACCACATCCATTCTATGTTATTTTCCATACATTTTGAGGAGGTTAAAAACCTATAATGGATGTACTTATACAAGTATGGTATATTAGTAGCTATATTAGGATGACCCCCAAAAAAAATGTATTTCTTTATGCTACCCCCTAAATTTTTTCTATGGCCAAAAAATGAGACACCAATTGTTTACCTTTTTTTATTTCATATTTACGCCAGCGGCTTGAAAATTATCACTGGATTTCAATAGGAAAAAATACACTTTTCCGTAAATTTTGTATGAAACGTTTACATATCGGTATTACTTAGTCTCCCCTTTTGATTCCCCTTCACAAATGTCCAAAAACGAATACCCTATTGGGATCTTGAAAATTTCCCGAAATTAAGAATATATTAGTTTATGAAAAAAGAACCATTATTTTCTCGGTAGATAGCTGTAGTGATCGATTTCTCGTAAAGTATCGATCAAACAATTTTATGCTCGTTGTCAAGGTGACATTTCACACTACTAAAGTTCTTTTGCTGCTTTTTGTTTGTGCCATTCGGTTGTTTGTGCCAGGGTGTTAACAATAGAAAACTCGGTACATTTTACAGTTTTTCTTTGATAAAGACGAAAATGCCAGGTAGACCGCTGAAATTGTCAATGGTGTTTATGGGGCCGACACTGTAACAGCTAATTACGTGCTAATTTGTCGATTCCATTCAGGCATTTTTGATGTTAAGGAAAATGTCGATAAAATTACAGGAACAATCGAAGTTGACCGGCATGTTAGCAGCAACGATAATGGATCTCTTTTTCCCCAACCTAATATTAATATTAATAAAAATAAAGAATACATATTTTTCTTTATTATTTTTTTGGTGCCTAAAATGTTTTTAATGACAATATAATATATTATTATGCTATTTTTAAATGTGTTTTAAATAAATTAATCTGAATATTTAATCATTTTTTTAGTTGAACTAGAAAGTTTTAGTTTAAATAGATTAAATAGTTACATAGATTAAATGTGTTTTTGGCTATAGAACAAATTTAGGTGATAGTAACGAGTAATAAAATGTATGTAGTATTTCCATCGAGCTTCAACTGTGGTACACCTCCAACCGATGGTCCAAATTTTCTATGACGCTGAGGCATAATTTAGGTTCTATGCCGTTAATGTGCCGAATTATCTCATCCTTTAGCTCTTGAATTGTTGCTGGCTTATCGACGTACAATTTTCTTTCAAATAACCCCAAAGAAAGAAGTGCAACGGTGTCAAATCATATGATCTTGGCGGCCAATTCACATCGCCGCGACGTGAGATTATTCGGCCATCAAATTTTTCGCGCAAAAGAGTCATTGTTTCGTTGTGTGACAAGTGGCACCGTCCTGTTGAAACCACATATCGTCCACATCCATATCTTCCAATTCGGGCCATAAAAAGTTCGTTATCATCTCACGATAGTAACTGCCTGAACGGCCTCATTTTGGAAAAAAAAACGGCCCAATGATGCCGCCCGCCCATAAACTGTACCAAAATACTCTTGGATTATCATTCGCCCAAAATGCGGCAATTCTGCTTATTGACGAATCCACTGAGGTGAAAATGTGCCTCATCACTGAAGATGATTTTCGTCACGAAGTGCGCGATATGCATTTTGATTTGAACGCCCGTTTTCATAATAAGCCTGAATAACTTTAACGCGTTGCTCGATTATGTACCTTTCCATGGTTCAAATTGAGTTAGCCTGAAATAGAAAAATGTCAAACGAAATGCAGAAAAAACTTTGAGGTTTAGGTGTGGTTCACATTCAATATCGGTCCTTGAAATTTAACCACCCTTTATATCTATTGTTCTATAACTGAAATGCATACTCTCACTATTTGGAAATAGAAAATCTAAAAAACCCAAACATTTGCCCTCTTTTATGGTAAAGTCCAGACAGCACTCTTGTCAGCAAATATAAAGTTTAAAAATAAATCAGTTGCTGGAATTAACTGAATTCCGATTGGAGCCGTTAATATTTCTCAAACTTAACAAAGTTCTTTACTGCAGCCAAGCATTCGGTGGAAATATGCTATTGTGTTGTTCCATACGTTTCATTGATTTTCTATTTTACATTATTTGATAAGTAATCCTCCTTATAAAGAAAGATTGACTTAAAAAGAGTTTCGAAATTGCATTTGTTGTGATTTTTTTCCAGCGGGGCAATGAAATAAATCCAAATTCTGAAAATTTTCTTAATTTAAAATGTCGTAAAGGTAATATCAAATAAAATAGCGGCTAATTTGCTTTTCGTCGACAAATACTTTTATTTTTTGTTGAATGGTACGCGGACACCCGAAATTTTTCATTTATAGTGAACCAACAGTTTTTTCACTTACAAATATGAATAACTAAAAGTACAGTATATTTATTTGGTATATCGAATATTACAAAAAAAGACTCGTTAAAAGAATTAAAAATGTTTAAAAAGGTGCGGAAAATTGTTTGTGAAAAAAAAATAATAATATGTGTATCGAAAAAAGAACCATCCACACTTCCATGCTGAATATTATTGAGAACAAGCAGGTGAAATTGCAGGTCAATTGGTTAAGATTTATTCCCGTAATGAGTTCGAACGGCTTAAAAAAAATAATCTCAAGAAAATGCGTTTAAAGTTTTCGCCAAGGTTTGAAATACAAGTATTTATTTATTATTTCTTACCAAATCCTTTGGGTATTTCGTTTATGAGGAATTATGCCCACTTTTGAGATAATAAATCCATTTTTGGAAATTTCTAGGCTAGTTACCTAATCGCTTAAGTTGAGGTGACTCCCGATGAGCTATTATAAATAAAATATTAAAGTAAATATATTACATGAATTATTATAAATATATTAGAATGGGCCGAAAAAAAATTTTTTTTTATGATCGAATTCTAATAGTGCGTAAAAGTTGCACTCTTAGACTAATAAAATGTGTGCCAAATTTCAGCCCAATCGAACGATATCTTCTATCGCCAGCAGAGGCCTCAAATATTAGTCTAACAGTGCAACTTTTACGCACTATCAGAATTCGATCCTAAGCTCTCCTATTTGTAGCGTGCGTTTTGATGTTGTTTCACAAATGGAGGGACCTACAGTTTTAAGCCGACTCCGAACGACAGATATTTTTTATGAGGAGCTTTTTCATGGCAGAAATACACTCGGAGGTTTGCCATTGCCCGCCGAGGGGCGACCGCTATTAGAAAAAACATTTTATCTAATTTTTGGTGTTTCACGGAGATTCGAACCTGCGTTCTCCGAATTCCGAGTGGTAGTTACGCACCAACCTATTCGGCTACGACCGCCGTATATTAAATATACACTGCGTTAAATAACTATAGCGCAGGAACTCATTGAAAAGTTTTGACACCTTATTTGTCTCTCAGTTAGTTGAAAGAAAAAAATCTATGAAATTACAGTTAAACCTCCTACAAAAATCATATAAATTCAAGTTTCAAACTTTGTAGAAATTAAAAAAAAATTCATCAAACTTTCATCCAAATTACATTAATTTTTTTACTGACAGCGTCATGCATTTTCTTCCACTTTGGTAAATATTTAAAGGGTGCATTTGGCATATGGTGAAAAAAAGTACTTAGGTCTATGTAATTTTCTTGAGCTATACCAAATAAAATACTTACAATGTATTTTTCAAAGATGTATGGATATTTTGTGTGATATTTTGACAAAACTATATATTCGACTTAAGCAGTTTTTGCATGCTGAGACACAATTTCAAGTGTTTCAAAATGCTGTCTATTCGGATGAATTTTTCTGCCTTAGAAAGCAGTAAGTTAATGCTTCGTATTCAGAAAGTGCTAGGTTGAAATTGCTTGTTTTATCAAAAATCCAACATTTTTAATTGCATTTATAAATTATGTAATAGTATTAGTAATAAGTACCAAAATACACTTATATATGTACATATGCATGTGCATACAATACAGGCAAGCCTACAAACATAGTCCATACAAATATTTAGATAATATGTAAATATGTACTTATGTACTTAGTGTTGTTAGTGGTAGTATTGTAGTCTAGGGATATTGTATTTAGTTTTTAGAATTTATTTGAAATGTAATAAAAGGCATTTTTGAAAACATATTTCATATGCAAGCATACACCATTCGACACATACCTACATGCAGTCATAAGTAAGCATACATTTGTTTATGTATTGTATATATGTATGTGTTCGAGTGTGTGTGCAGGTTTGCTATGAAATAGAACACCACAGTAGGAGTTAACATTAATTATAATAAAAACGAAAAGAAATAAACAACTTTAGCATAAATATTAGAGAAGAAACATATATACATACATACAAGCATATATACAGCTATTTACAACATATATATTTAGTTATAGGAAAATGTTAAGTCAAATATGTAGAAAGAAATAGCTAAAGCAAAAACATAGGTTCGCACATAGCATACGAAAATGTATAGTGATAGAAAGAATTACACATTTAGAAAAAATAAACCTTAAAAAATTATATAGTACTTTTATAGTTAATATTTTATGCATTTGATGCATTGAGCTTTGCAGACTTTTTACAAAATTTCAAAAATTTCGCAAATAAACAGTATACAGCAATCCAAATTGACATCCATCAGAAAGATTCTAGCTTCAAAAAAAGAGGATTTCCTATGTACCTAGCTTCGAAGCTTTTACTACAATTAAATTGAAAGCAAACCCAGTTTTTCAAAAGAGTTAAAAATTTCCAAAACTTAAAATTTTAAAGTTAAATTAATTTCCCTTTAATGTAATGAGCTTTGAAACCTTTATCATGTATGCTAGTTCTTAAATTTTAAATTAATTTCCCTTTAATGTAACGAGCTTTGAAACTTTTATCATGTATGCTGAAGATTTCACTAAAACTAAATTGGAAGCAAACTAAGTTCTCAACCATTTTTCAAAGAGTTATAAGTTTCAACAGAAAGTAGTTTGTTTTAGTGTGTAATGAACTTTGAAATTTTCATTGCGTATTGCGAAACTTTCATTAATCCTATGTAAATATACTGGAAGTTATTTATAGCAATGACAGACGGCGGCGTTAATCCAGATTACAACGTCAATCATTAAAATTGTAGTGCGACAGACGATTTTTGCGCGAATTAGGGAACAGCTGATTTGTTTACGGGATAGTTTTTTCAGTAAAAGATGGGCAAAATTAAGTGAAATAACAGACAACAAATTCGGATATTAACTGCCCTGATACTAAAAAAAAAATTATTTATTTAAAAAAAATCTCAATAGCAATTTCTCAAACTGTTCCGAAATATCAAAACAATTAATGTAAATTCGAACATGTTGGTGCAAACTAGCATTGCATTCAGTCTTACTCGTTCTTCTTTTCATTTTTCATACACGTCGTTTTTCGGCAGTGCTGCCATCGCAAATTTACCTAATCCGCTTGATGGCAATTAAGTAGTTGATCTAGTAGTTAATCCACATTAGTTGCACTTAATTTCTGAGATAATTCCATATTAATTCCTGAGATAATCCCGATTAACGCCACCGTCTGTCTATTCTATTAGGCTCATTAACTTTAAGTCAGTTAAAAGTTTTCGGTAAAAGAAGGTTACTTGCGATAAGCTTTGATTTACGAAGCTTTCACTAATATTCTATTGAAATGGAATGAGATTTATAAACTTAGCTCAAAGAGTTTTTGGTTGAACAATTTCGTAGCGTAAGGTGAAAGAAATTTGTTTGACGTGTATAGAACTTTGGCCCTCATTTCGTAAATTTCAAAGCTCTAACTAGAATTCAATTGAAAACAAATCTGATTTACAAACCTCTATTCTTCTTCTTATTGTTGGAAATACGAATATTTAGCTTTGTGTTTGAAATGATCATACGAAAGCTTCGAAAGCTGTACCATTAAAAAATCGAAAATCTTCAAAATGTTAATGCTTATTCTATAGAAAAAAAGAGTAAAACGAATCATGAAATAAGTTGCGTAGTCCGAGCTTTTTTGTTTTTGATGTTGAAAGCTCTTAATTTTTTAACTTGAGCCGTAAGCCTGGCAGCTAGTGCTCCTTTTATTGTAAAATAATAATTTATTGTTATTTTCCATATATAAATAAATAAATAAATTTTGTAACTGTTCACGTGGCATAGTTGCAGTTATCGATAATAGTACATAAAAAAGGCATTTGACAAGCTTTCAATTAAATTAAATGCATAAAAAATATTAAAAATAAATTTATCGTATATTGTGGATAACAAAACGAAAAAAAAATAATAATGCTAGAAGTAAACAAATATTTAGCATTTCAAAAAATATATTTAAATAAATTCAAGAAGGCTTTTATTTGAGAAATTTTGTATTGCCTTGAGCTAAAATATTGAAAAAATTAGTCAAAATCTATAATTAATACCAAATTTAGCAAACATTGTTTAACCAAAAATTGTATTATACTTTAAATAAATCATGTACAAAACAAAGTCCTATTTAACTTGGAATGTTTTTTTTTTTTAGCTTGCACATATAAAGGGTGATTTTTTAAGAGCTATAGGAAAGTCTTTCAAAAAAACACACGTAAAATTCAGAAAAATGCATGGAATTTTTATTTAAATCGATAGTACCGTCCATATAATTTAATGTTTGAAGATTATTTCATGCAAATATTGACCGCGACTGCGCTTCAAATGGTCCATCCGCTTAGTCCAATTTTGGCATACTTTTTCCAATGTTTCGGCCGGTATCTCACATATAAATGCTTTAATGTTGTCTCCCAATGCGTTAATTGAAGCAGACTTGTCTGAATAGACATGAGCTTTAACATAGCCCCACAAAAAATAATCTAAAGGCGTTATATCGCACGATCTGGGTGGCCAATTGACAGGTCCCGAACGTGAAATAAAATGTTCACCGAACTCGCCTCTCCTGTTTTCTGGATTCATTGGTAGCTCTTGCAATTCTTCTAGCTAATCTTCACTCCAAAATCGACAATTCTGCCTATTTACGTACCCATTGATCCAAAAATGAGCTTCGTCGCTGAACACAATTTTTCGACTTTAAACTTTCTTAACATTCTTAACACGCATTTTTATAATAAAATTCAATGATTTGCAAGCGTTGTTCGTTTGTAAGACGATTCATGGTTAAATTATAGACCAAACTGAAGATGTTTGATAGTGAAACAAAACACGAAACGTGCGTCAGCTGTTTAAACCAACTGTTTAAAAAGATAATAGGTAAAAAATCACCCTTTATAAAACCTGTTTCCATAAACAAATCTGTACAAACGCTGCAGTGGAAAAACTTAGTACATCTAAAGTCAAATGCTCACGAGCTCACGGCAGAAAAGTTGCGAAACATACATACATACATGCACATCAACATGTTTAAAATTGGCGAGCCCTTTGGTGAAAGTAGCACGAAAGACATTTTATCACTAGAAATGTGTATCCATTGTAAATCCCGATTATAGGACAAAGCATCAAATATAATGAATTCAAAATCTTGAATAAGCTTTCACTTAAACTTTGAAAACCCAATACTGCACAAAAGCTTTCACTGCTCAAACGCTTGCCACATTTGTTGACACAGTTTTTGTCACAATTGAAAACTATTTTAGAAATCAATTTTCCTTTTATCAAATTCCCAAAACGGAAAATAATGTGCTTGTTTATACGGATGCTAGTTGTATATTTTATTCATTCAGCACGCTTTTTTGACTTTTATAACTGGAAAACGCGATTTCATGTCCAAATATGTATATAAAATACATATAATTATTCTTAATTAGCGTTAAATAGTATGACAATTAGGGAAATAAATATTTAAAGATTCCATATATACTAATAAATACATATGCATTTACAGTTAATGTAAACAAATATACATCTGCTTATGTTGAATAAAATTTCATGCAACTTAGAAATTTAGTACAATTATAACACGAAATATTCGATGGAAAAACTAGCTTAATTACAAATCATTTTCTGCAGCTTTTGATTTTAACTTTAAAGTACTTAGAATAAGAAATTTGGTAATTGAGTCAATTTGTTTTGGCACAACTCATGGCTTATGGTTTTTGTAAATGTAAGCAATGGTCCAATATTGACTAGTGTATAATATTGTTTACTTTTGCTGTATAGATGAATAATTTATTTAATTTTATAATTGTTAACTTGTTTATGTAATTTTAAATGTTAATAAACTAAATGAAATTAAATACATATGTATGCATAATACATACATAGATGTATAGCAATAAATAGTGCGCATACTTTCTGCGTTGCATTTTTTGATTAAAAAACATGTGTAAGTATTCTTTTGACTTTTTAGTGCGCATATCACATACGTATGTATGTATGTATGAACATCCGGTTAAATATCTGTAAACTCTGTGCCATATTCATTTCTTAAAGCCAGTTGTACATAGGGTCCCATCAAACTGATAAATGTAAGTACACGATTTCGACTGATTCCGGCTTGTGCTAACAACTCGGCTGTGCGACAGGGATGTATTGAAATATACGGTTTACGCAAAACCGGATGATCCAATTGTGTCATAATACTTAGCATGTCTGCATTGGTTGGCTGGCTGGCATTGCCGCCGTAGCCACTAAAGATGTGCCAGGCATCTTCAAGATTCACTAAGCTACCATCTAAGTGGCAAATAAATCATATGACAAATAATTTGACATTGTCAAACACCATTGCAAAGAAAACATACTAACCGCTGCGGAAGATACGAAAATATAGTACAGGAACTTGATATGATATACTGTATATGATGTGGTATTCAACTTTTAATAGTTCGTTGGTTGGCGGAGTCGCAACTGCACTTTCATCTTTCACAACATAATCACTTTCTTCCAAAGTATCTTTAGAGCTTTTTATATCAGCAATGTTTGGTATTTTTTGCTGGTATATGAGATATGTGTTGCCCTCTTCGTCATCCTACAATATGAACAATTTTTTATAGGTTTAACAATGAGTAAATAAATATTACCTTTTTATATAAACTCCAAGCATCACCCAGACGATCTGAGATTTTTTGAAACTCTGCAGCTTCTTGTAGGAATTCCTCCCAAGTTAAAGTGACAGTGGACATTTTCGACTTATGTATAGATATATTGCACATATAGTATTCTCTTTATGTGATTATTTAATGTGGAAAGCAACTAAAATTAAAGAAAAAATAAATGAGCTACATAAAGCTGAAAATGAATTTTAAGGTGGCTATTTGCAATTTAAAATAATCATTAATTAATTAATAAAATAAGATAAAGTAAGACAAAACTGAACAAAATAAAAAATAGTAAATAAAATTAAAAAGGAATTTGTATTACCTATATACCTAAATAAAAAGTAAAACAAAATAAATAAAATTAAAATAAAATTAGAGCAAAGTCAAATTAAACAATTTAAAAAATATATATAAGTAAAATAAAATGAATATAACACAAAGAACACAACAAATAACAATAAGAATAATTTCCAGCTCACAAAATTTCAGACTAAACCAAACAAAAATATAGAGAAAAATGTTACAAGGCGAATCGTATCGGTAAATCAGCTGATTTGCTTTTTTTTCTTTCGCCGTGTCCATGTGGCTGTCAGCCCAGAATCAAGCAAAGCAAATTTATTTTTTGATGTTGTTGTTGCTGTTGTAGCAGCATAAACATTCCCCATACTTACATACGAGGAATGCTGCTGGAGTGACAGTCCTTGGCCGGATATAAATCCGAGTCGTTTCGGTATTATTTATTTTTGAATTCTATTTCGCCAATGATTTGTTTGACAGTCGAACGTGCAAAACATTATTGTTGGTCTAGTGACACCACCTTTAATGAATCCGCCTTGAAATGTTGCCTAATTTAGCCTTTTAGTCGCCTTCTACGACAAGCAGGCCACACTGTGAGCATATTCTATGGTGTTCAAATGACACATCCCTGCTCACAGGGACTATAGTTGCTTTACTCTCGTCTTTTAATACTAGATGATAATTAGAAAAAAATAATTTAACTATAAATTTAAAAAATATATTTTAGCCCTTTATCAAGTCAACTAATCCAAATACCCACCGCTCCTAAAAATATACACATTTTATTAAATTTACAAGTCATATTTCCAACATTTATTTACTTAAATTGCTGCTATAATTGTCGTCGATATTTTGTTCTCTAGACGATATGTTTTAAACATAGTTTAAAATCTATTTCAAGCGTAACGAAATACAAATAAATAATATTAACACTAGAACTAAAACTTATAAAAAAAGGTAGTGAAAATGCAAAAACAGAGCTAGTTTTATAATAAAATACATTTGTCAATAAATCGTAGCTGGTAGCGGTAGCAACTTAAACGCGTGTAGCGCGTGTAGTAGCAGCAGCAACTTCACTGGATTTGCATTAGTTAAGAGTACCTGAAGCAATCATAATATGTAACCGTGTGACATTAGCATATACTACGAATAGTATAATTTATGTTTATTTCTATATTTATGTAATTTTAGCCCCTGTATCTTCTCAACAGTAATTATGTGCATACTCTATACAAAAGTATTCACCACCATTGGTACATATAAAAAGCTCTTTCTCTAATAGTTGTTGTTCCATTACTCCGGCACTTCTTCGTCTTGCACATTTTCCGTTCTGCGTATCTGTACTACCGTTACCATCGCGGCTTTGTCATCGAATTTACATGTAACAGTTACTTCACTTAATTGAAAAGTAAATATCTGTGAACCGTATTTAGTACGAAGATATACGGAACGGGGATCTGCCTCCAATATATCTATAATACACTGTCGGTGCACTTGTAACTCTTGTAATTGTGACTCAGCACGTTCGTTGAAGCAAACTTTCAAGCGGTGACTTCCTGCCACCCAGTTGGGTACCTTGACAGCACTCAATGGTGGCGAAGCATTGTTTACAATATTAGGCGGTGTTGAAATATGATGATTGCCAACACCGACAACAGCGTCATCACTACTACTATTACTGCCACCCGTTGCCCCAGCTGCCAACAGCTCCAGCTCTGATTCTTCACCATCCGGGTCCTGTCGAGAATCATAAAAATCCAATGTTTCTAGTGGTCCAACAGATACACGACCTGTACAGTGTATATTATGAGAACTTATTAAAATTTGCCTCAATTTTAACATACACAAAAATATATATACCCGAGTCCAAGGGCAGTACTGGCGAATCATAAAAAGGAATGTATGGTTTAATATCCAATAACGGTGTGCCATCAACCATGTCCGTTCCAAAAAACGTAATCGACGCGCCATCCACTTTTTCGATTTCCACCAAAGACAAGCCTATAGGGCAGGGTCGATGTGGAGAGCGGGTTGAGAATACGCCCACACGCTCACCACCTAAACGTGGCGGTGCGACCTTGGCCTTCGGATGTGCATTATTTTTGTGAAAGTGGTAAATTAGCCACATATGGGAATATTCCTCTAATCCCTCCAGCGCGTGCTCTGGATTTGTGAATGTATCAGTGTTCAACTCAACAATACCTCGCAAGCGACCACCTACACTTGACTGCCTCGGTACAGCACGCTTTTCGGGAAATGCAGTACGTATTATGCCAATTTGCTGCCAACGCACACCTCCGCACGCCTCCGCATTAGAATCCTAAAACGATTAACGATTAAAACATTTCTTTATACAATTACATTAATAGGCATCTGCATGAATTCGAGGGGGAATGTGTAGTTGTAGTTGAATGCAAGTTATAGGTAGTATGTAGGCTCATTCCCAATCTCATTCATGTGCTGAAACCGCTTCGAGTAATATGCAAATATCATTTACTTCATTCTGCTGATTTTGCTTGGGTGAAACATTGCTGTTTCTTGTGTTTTCCTCTGCAGTTTGTCGACGGCAGCCCTCGCAACGAAATTCTCGCAGCAAACGTGCCACACCATCAATATCTTTCCGCTGCACATGCTGCAAATTTCGCACTTGTTGTCTGTAAATTGATAAAGGCAATGAAACATATAAATTTACCAGTGGTACGTTTTTTTAACCCTACCTCAATTTGTTGATTTCATTGCGTGCGATGGTCAATTGATTTTGCAGCGCTAATACTTCGTTCTCCAACATTCTTTCTTCAATTTGTTATTTTTCTAATATGTTTTCGCACAAACAATACATCTACCTTTGTCAATAAATACCAATTATACAAGTAGTCGACAATAACATACGAGAAATGAAAATAATTTATTTTTCTGCGATTTTTTAGACTGACAACATAAACAGAAAAAACTTTTGCACGAAGCACTTTGCCGGCCGACAGGGTTGCAAAGCAAAGCAATCAAATTTTATACATACAATAACACCACCGCCAAAAACACCCTTTTATATGGCCGTCAAGTGTACAATTTTACGAAATTAAACATTACTTTTAAACCGTTAAAAAATATTACAAATATTGAATATGTATTTTATTTTACTTTTTGTTAATTTCCTTAATAAATTTCGATTAAAATCGAATACCATAGTTAACCAATATAAAACCATTTCTAATTCGATTGTGAGGAGTGCCCTAGCTTTTACATTATTATCATTTTTTGATTACCTCAAGAGTCCATCAATCGCTTTCACCAGTCAGCCTGAAACAATAACTTAACTGCATAGGCCCACTTGGATGAACATTGAACTTTGAAAGAAAATTGAGAAAGCAAGTTTAGAAATTCTTTAATTAAAAAAATGAGAATTAACGGGTAAGTGCAATATATTTCAAGTACGTATCTACAAAAAATTCATAAATAAGCTTCGATTTGTTTTAGGAAATTGCGTGGAAAGACAATATTCATAACCGGCGCCTCTAGAGGTATTGGCAAAGCAATAGCCCTAAAGGCAGCACGTGATGGAGCGAACATTGTCATAGCAGCAAAAACAGCGGATCCTCATCCGAAATTAGCCGGCACAATTTACAGTGCGGCAAAAGAAAGTAAATGCCCACAAAATGTTTAGTTTCGATAGAAAATAAGATAATAAATCAATTTACTCCAAATGCAGTTGAACGTGAAGGTGGCAAAGCGTTAGCATGTGTTGTGGATGTGCGAGACGAAGAGCAAGTACGCAAGGCTGTTCAGGCAGCTGTAGATAAATTCGGAGGTATTGACATTTTAATTAACAATGCCAGTGCAATTGCCCTAACTCCAACACTTGAGACGGATATGAAGCGCTACGACTTGATGCACAACATCAATACGAGAGGCACATTTTTGGTGTAAGTGATTAGCAGATGTAATTATTTTTTTAAGTATATATTAATTTATTATATTTCTGCTCCTGTAGATCGAAGGCATGCATACCACACCTGTTGAAGAGCAAACATGGGCACATTTTAAACATTTCACCGCCACTCGTCATGGCGCCACATTGGTTTGGTAATCATGTTGCTTATACCATGGCCAAATACGGCATGTCAATGTGTGTACTCGGTATGGCTGAGGAGTTCAGGGACAAAGGCTTAGCGGTGAATGCATTATGGCCACGCACCGCCATCTACACGGATGCAGTGAAAATGTTACAAGGAGAAGGAGCTGCTCAATATTCGCGCACACCTGAAATAATGGCCGATGCAGCGTATGCAATACTTTGTCGAGATCCAAGTTCTTGTACAGGAAATTTCTTTATCGATGAAGAAGTGGTAATTGAAGAAGGCGTGAATGAATTGAAACGATATGCATGCTTCCCCGAAAATGCCGACAAACTGATATCAGATTTTTTTCTCCCTGAGAAATACGTTTCGAAGCTATAAGATTTATACAAATATCTACGTGTATCCAAAATTTTTATATATATATTAAAAAGTCCGGTGGTATTGTATATTTTATAACTATTTTTATAAAAGTAAATCATTTCTTTTTTTGTTAAAGTTGTGTTTGTTTTTGTTCAATTATACACAGCATAAAAAGTTTCCCAAAGCCTTTTGTCATAATCCTTGTCCGAAAATGGATTCGTAACTTTCCAGAACAATATCCACTTGCCCGTGGCGCTTTGGTGGAAGAAAAAAAGAAATTAAAAGTTCCAACTCGTATTGCAATCTGCTTCCCTTCTCTCGTCGGTTTCTAAAGCTTCTAATGCCTGTTTTTCGTTCCTGAGATGCGGATTGGGGCGCATAACTATTGACGATGTTCGCTAATTCATTTTTTGAGACCTCGTTTTCTAGATATCGATATTGAGAGCGAAAGGATATGAATTTTATTAAACTTTATTTTATTTTTATTATTTTATGTACCACGATGTATTCTAACAATCTTTCGTATGTACTATGAACGTGAAATCTAAATTCGTATATCATCATTCGTTAACTTTAGCTCCGCACTTTGTACTTTTTGCAACAAAAACTTTATCAATTGCTTATGTATATATGTACACAAGATCAGTTGAATTTGGTACACTGTTGAGAGTGGAAGATACATTTATAGAAAGCAGTATGCAGAACGTTGGGTAAAAAACATTTGCAAATGCCAGGCATAAAGTTTTAGTAATTCATTGTATATACTTAGAACATTACGTGGAAAAACACTCTTTATTACTGGAGCATCTCGGGGAATCGGTAAGGCGATTGCATTGAAAGCTGCGCGAGACGGTGCAAACATTGTAGTAGCTGCAAAAACAGCTGATCCACACCCGAAACTACCAGGAACTATTTATACAGCCGCAGAAGAAAGTAGAAAATTGCTAAATGCTAATTGCTAAACAGTATTTTACATTTTTTAATACCACAAATATGTAGTTGAAAAAGCTGGTGGTAAGGCATTGGCATGCGTTGTTGACGTACGCGATGAGACACAAGTGCGATCAGCGGTCCAGCAAGCAGTGCACAAATTCGGCGGAATTGATATTTTGGTTAACAATGCCAGTGCAATATCATTGACGTCAACATTGAAAACCGACATGAAACGATACGATCTAATGAATGGAATTAACAGTAGGGGCACATTTTTAGTGTGAGAAAATAAGTGAGAACTGATTAATACAAATTTAACAAAATTTTTTCTATAGTTCTAAAGAATGTCTGCCTTATATATTAAAGAGTAATCATGGACATATTTTAAATATTTCCCCACCCCTTACACTAAACCCACGTTGGTTTAGATCAAATGTTGCCTATACTATAGCCAAATATGGTATGTCAATGTGTGTGCTGGGTATGGCTGAAGAGTTCAAGGCACAAGGGGTAGCTGTGAATGCACTATGGCCACGCACGACTATTCACACGGCCGCGATTGAGATGTTACGCGGTGCCGAGGGAGCTAAATATTCTCGTAAACCTGAGATAATGGCGGATGCCGCATATGTAATACTTTGCCGTAATCCGCGAACATGCACGGGTAACTTCTTCATCGATGAGGAATTACTTACTGATGTCGGAGTAAATGATTTCAAACACTACGCCTGCTATCCAGAGAATGCAGGCCAGCTAGAATTGGACGGATTTTTGCCGGATAAATACTACAAGTCCATGCTATAATTGTCTTATTCGTGTCGTGTTTTATGTAAACATATATATGTATGTAGTAAAGAATTTTTCATCAAGCAATAAACTGTTAATAGCATTGACCAAAAGAAGTAAAAAAAAGTATTATGAAACATGGGTCCACAAACTAACGGTTTTTCGTATGTTGAGCGCGAAGTACACTACTCAAGCGGTTTGTCAAACTAAGTTTACAAAAATTTCCGTTTGATCAAGCTATTTAGTACTATATCAAGGGTTTTCTTGTTTGATAAGCCGTTTGTATCATACTACATAGATTGTAATTTTGTACAATGGCCATTCAACACAGGTTTGAAGAGAAAAAAAGTTTTCTCCAAAACTCTTAGTTTACTGGCCCTTGCTTGTTAATATTTCTTGGTTCATACTATTAGCTCCTTAAACCTTTTATATTCTTTTTTCAACACCCTTAATAACCTGTAAAGATATGATTCTTGAAATATTTCATGTGGAAGACTCTCCTGTATGAATCAGAAGCGAGGATATTAAAAAATACGAGCATAAAATGCCTTGTGTTTTACAAGTGATGTAGAAAAATAATGAAAATTAATTGAACAAAAAAATAACAAATAATGCAGTTCTACAAAGGGCACAACCCACGGAATATATAGTATTTGAAGTCCAATAACAACGATACAAAGGAGAATCGAAGGACGCTGAGGGGTGGAAAGAAGGAAAATGCCATGGCTGGACCACATTAAAAAATGGACTGACCTGAAAACAATAACCGAACTCATGGAACCAGATAGCTACAAACAAATGATCCACGGTATAATAAATAGTACACGGGCGTGTGCTACAATTCGTTTTATTTATTTAATCATTAAGAGTGTACCAGGAAATATAGAATAAGTACTCAATTCGCCTTGAGTATGTAGATACGTATTGTACTGAATTTGTTACGTTTTTATCCAAATAAAACGTTTCACATTAATTCCTCTGATTTCGATCACTGGATTGTTAAATAAAGGTAAAACTAATGGCAACACAACTTGCTTTAGTGAATCCTTTTATTACTTTTCCTGTACTGCTTCACACGCTTAACTTATCGCTGAATACCTAGAATGATAGAGAAGAAGATTCCGCCTTCCGAATTCGCCGTGTCGTAAGAGTCCATCAATAAGAAAACAAAAGGAAGGGGAATTACTTGTTTTTCAAGAAGAAGAGTAGGCGAAAACAATGGAAAAGAGCAAACACAAGAAATTGTATGGCCTCTGGTTCGATCCAGCATGCTTGACTGCGCTTTGTATGTGTTAGTGCAGTCGGGTGGCGTCGTGACACACGTATTTGTTGTCGGCTACAAGTACGATGCTTGATGAAAATCAAAAATTTTTGATATTTTCGTTTGACGCTTACTTTTTTGATCGTGTCGGAGTCTGATGGACAAAACAGCAGGGTTGTATTTAGCATTGAGGTTAGTATTTAGTGTGCGGCTGCCCAATAGTATATTACTCGTAAACTCCTACATATACTAAAAATAAGCACAATCTGTATGAAATATGTACATAAATAAGCAAAAAATTTAAAAATGTATATGTAAATGAAATTATTTAAAACTGATATACATAAGTAATTTAATAATAATAAAGTTATGAACCCGGAAAACATAAGTTATAATTAAAAACATGACTTATTGCGATTTTCTAATATAATACAGAAAGTGGGTAACAAAAAAATTCTCAAACAACGAACAGAATAAGTTAAAGCAGATTACCTTTAATTTTTGTAAAATATCCCAAACTCAAATTGAATTCCCTTACCTACGCTTTTCAGCCATAGAATAATTACGTATATACAAATTTACATAAGCCAACACACAGTTTTCAATAAAATTACATTATGTACATAAGACTAATTAAAAGCAGAAGTCGAAAAGGATATAACGAGCTTTGAAGTCTATAAACTCACTTCAATTCAAATCATTACATTTCAATTGAATTAATTTTAAGATAAATATGTAATTATAAACATTTAAACACGTCATTTCTCCATTAAGGAAAAATTAACTGTTTTCGTCAATTATTTTTGGCGCGTTTCTTCTGGCAGCCTGCCATTTCGCCTATCAGCTGTTCAAAATCCCATAATGTGTGAGTGCTGCCAAGTTTTGAAACGTCCTCATGGGCGCGCTTCACTTAAGTTTTAAGCTAAATACACACCAGGCAACCGTTGAAGCAACGGTTGCAGCAACGTGTTGCCTTTGTTTAAGAAACACGTTGCGACCGTTGCTTCAATCTCAGTATTGTGTATAACTGTGGTGCAGGAAAGGTACAAGCGGAAGATACGTAAAATTAAATTTTTTAAATGATCGACGAAATGCGTAAAATTACTTCTCTTATTATAATTGACGAACTTTTGTACGAAAATGAGGAAGAAGAGATGCAACAAAAGAAGAGAAAAAAAATCTGGTCCAAAAATTGGCTTTTAAAAAAAGCGAATTTTCGAACGAGAGGCTGCTGAAAGAACTGAAGGAAAATGAGCCAGCGGACTATAAAAATTACATGAGGATGGACGAAGCCCTGTTTAGAAAATTGTTGGACTTCGTAAAGGCCAAAATAACGAAACAAGATACCATAATGAGAGAGGCAATATCAGCAGAAATTAGACTGGCAATAACTTTGCGGTATCTTGCAACAGGAAACGCTTTTGCGGACTTGAAATTTTTATCAATTTTATTGTATTCATTTTTTAATTGTTCGTATGCTTTTTTTCTAAAATTTTTATTTTTATATTTTTCACTACTTATATCCCACAGCTCTCTCAAATTTTTATATTCGTTAATAAAATTAACATAATTTTCATTATTTTCAATTGCCATTTTTTCCTTTTTCACTTTATTTTACTCCGCACGAACCTTCTTCTTTGCTTGTGTTCAACGAACTGAACGAGTAAAAGCAGTAAACAATGATACACACGAAGCAACGGTTGCAGCAACCTATCCCAAAAATCAAATTTATTTGATATTTCAGGCAACGGTTGCAGCAACACGAAAATCATTTGGCAACACAGCTACACACGAGGCAACGGTTGCTTCAACATGGCCGAGTTGCTGCAACGGTTGCCTGGTGTGTATTTAGCTTAACATCTTATTATTTATGGTATTTAGTTTGTGTTGATATTCGAAATGGACAAGTGCACCGAAGATAAGCAATTCATATTGAAATTCATTGAAAATTATCAATGTTTACCAGCGTTATGGAATGTAAAAGTAGAAGCATATTGCAATCGGGAGGAAAAGGCGAAACAGTATGAAATTTTATTGGAAATATACAAAGAGCGGTACCCGAGTGCAACAGTAGAAGATGTAAAAAAAAAATTAATGTTTTGCGGACAAATTTTCAGCGTGAAAAACAACGTCTTGCTGAAATAAGCAGAAGTGGCGCAGGTTCCGAGGAATCACTGGAGACAAATCTTTTTTACTATAATGAAATGGAGTTCTTAAGCGACATGGAAACCCCATGCTCATCAAAGAGTAGCACTGGTAGTAAAGTAAGTACAGTAAACAGCCTTTTTAAATGTATACGTATGTACATATATATATATATATATATATAGGTACATATATGTATATATAATATATACGTTTGTATGTCCCAATTTTCTTTTCAAGTGAGTGGACATTTGCAATTGTGTTGCATGCACAATGCACATACATATATGTATGTATGTATATACACATAAATATATTCTACAAAAATTAATAAAGGGGATGCGACAATTTTTTGTATTTCCCTTTTGTATTTGTAAATGCTTGCAAAAAAATCCTAGTGCATGTGTGAAATAGTTGGCCAGTTTTTGTTGTTGTGTAAAAATGAAAACAAATTTTTTTTACAAAATTGAACATTATCGCCCATTCCCTCATACTTTACACTCCCCAAATGAAACATAAGCTTATTTTTACGATTTAAAAGTGTTTGTTATTTAATTATGTACAGCAATATTATTCATATTAACGTAAGTACTTTTGTTGTCACGAAACAGCTCCTTCATTTATAAAGTACTCTGCAAAATTGTTCCGAATTTCTTTCGCTTTGTTCGAAGAGTTTCTTAAATGTGTACTT
This sequence comes from Anastrepha fraterculus, assembly GCA_037575425.1. Classification (NCBI taxonomy): domain Eukaryota; kingdom Metazoa; phylum Arthropoda; class Insecta; order Diptera; family Tephritidae; genus Anastrepha; species Anastrepha fraterculus. Next base: position 1,756 of record JAYXIM010023225.1, on the reverse strand, counting down.
TCTAATACATTAAGATGTGATTCCCTTCACCATGCTCCTTGAGCTATACTTCCAGAGTTTACATCTTCTTGGTCAATTAAGTGGCTGAATGAATACGACTTTTTCTTACGTAAAAAATTGTGCAAATAGCAGCAAGCCAGCACTATTATTTGAGCCTTTTCTGGGGCCAACTGAATAGTCGTTTGTAGAACTCCGAATCGTGACACTAAAATTCCAAAAACATTCTCAACAATTCTGCGTGCTCTACTTAATCTATAGTTGAAAATTCTTTGTGTGTTTGTTAGGTTTGTCCCAGGATATGGTTTAATTAAATGTTCCTGCATTTGGAAAGCATTGTCAGCAACAAAAACGTACGGCAGTACTTTATCGCTTTTCGGCAACTGCGATGGACCAGGTAGTGGTAAAGTTTTGTTGTAGATAGCTTTCCCAAATTCCGTATTTTTTATGACACCACCATCTGATACACGACCATTTGTGCCAACATCCGCTACTATGAACTCATAGTTTGCATTCACAGTAGCCATGAGAACAATGCTATAAAATTTTTTATAATTGTAGTATAGTGCGCCAGAGTTGGGTGGTCTTTTGATGGCAATATGTTTGCCATCGATCGCTCCAAGGCAATTTGGGAAGTTCCAAATTTCTCCAAATCCATCGGCTATAGCTTTCCATTCAATTTCAGACTGCGGCACCTGAAAATATTTCAAAATCAATCAAAAAAAATATTATTGTACTTTTCATTCAAAGTATATGTTTTATTTTTATTTCAGAATCTGTTAACGGCCACGATAAGAAAAGAAGCAAAGAGGAAGCCAGATGCTGCTGAAGCCTTAGTGGAAATCGCCACAAAGCGGTTTTCATCAAAAGATAGAAATAAAACAACAGTTATTACGGATTCATGGGCAGTAAAATTAGAGCGGATGGCTCCTAATCAAAGAATTCTCTCTGAAAAATTCGTAGAGGACATACTGTTTGAGGGCCAGATGGGAACATTACACAGGAATTCCCTACAAATAAATGCAGGATACCATCCAATACCCTCAGCAATCAGCCACACGGGCGCACCAACACCAACATCCAGAAGCAATACTTCCACACCACTTGAATTCCACAGCCATAGCAGCAATAGTTTAAACAATGACAGTGAATCGTCAGAATCGATTCCACAATTCTTCTCCACATTTACCGATTCTTAAATATTATAGTAGTCATATCCTCATTTTAATGTTAAGCCGGCCAATAGTCATAAAAACAGTAATATTTTTGAATTATTTTCAGTTAAATATTTATAATTTGGTAAAAATGGATTTTTTATTATATATATATATATGCATATGTATGTATATTGGAATAAAAGTTGAATTTTTTTGAAAAAAGAAAAAAAGTAGTTAATCAATTTTTACATTCCTCTTTGCTTTCTTCAAAACTAAATTTTTTACTTGCTTAAATGTACTTACCTTAATAGCATTTGAAAGATATGAAATAATAGCCTCACAAGTTTCTATAACAATCACTCCCAGGGATCGTGGAGAAATTGCAGTTAAAAACTTCAGATCTTCAAACTTTTCTCCAGTCGCCAAATACCTTAATGTTGATGATAAGCGCATGTTGGGTGTTATTGCATCTCGCATACATGTATTTTGTTTTGCTATTAATGGCGCCACCATGCCAAAAAAGCTCTTCAAATGTTTCCGAGTCCATTCGCATAAAATTTTTATATTCGTCTTTACATGATAATTTTAATTCACTTAAAAGA